>NKCI01000252.1:0-50264 GCA_003946985.1 Fusarium duplospermum | reverse complement strand
AAGTATTAAGATAAAAAAGCTAGAGGATAGGTCTTAGAGGATATATTATTAGAGCTTAAAGGGGATTAAGGTTTTTAAGAAGTTAAGTTATTTAAGTAATTTAATAAAGGAGGAAGGTTTTAGTCCTAAAAGTAAAAAAGTTTAATTTATAGCTATTAAGATAAGTTAATAGGTTTATATTATAGAGGAATTATATAATAATTTAAGTAGCTTAGATATAAAATCTTAGCGAATTATAAAATAATTAGTATATATATTAACTTTAAACACAGTGCATAAATATATTCTTTATTATAGTTAAAGTCTAGCTATTAGTTAGATAACTTTAGTAGGTAGGATAAATAGACTAACTATTATAAAGTTGTGACTATGAAATAATACAACCTTATTAGATATCCTTGAGACTTAAGGCTAGGGCTAATAATTAGCTTACTCTATCAGTGTAGACATAGAGACTCTGGTTGGTGTCGTGTGACACAATAGACCACTAGGGCAAAGGCAAAAGTGTGAGATGCCTTTCAACAAGTACGAAGGCAATAGGTCATTTATGCTACTTCACGAATGCAAAAGCGGAAACGCGATTAACTTTAGTTATATAATCCTAAGTAACGAAGTAGTTTTACATACTCTATATAGCCATATTAATCCCAATATAACTTCGCGAACCACGTACTAGAAACTTCTCCATGGTCTCCGTGAAACGCGAAACTCTATTATGATATTCAAGGTCGAAATGCATTACACTCAGTTGGCTCCTTGTGAGCGTGTTTAGTCACCACAGGTAACTATATGCTTCTCAGGGGTATAGCCACCGACCCATAATGCCGGGTCAACCCAACAAAGGTTTGCAAGGATCGCGCCAATCATTATTACCTACAGCAGAGAAGTGTGACTGCCCAGAAGATCATTTAGATATAACAAGAGCTTGCGTTATCAATCAGCCCAGCAGAGGAGCTGAAACGTGGTAGGCCCACAGTTGGCCCAGACTGTACGTTCCTCGCGGTAATGGAAGATGCCACCACGCGAACCCCCCTGCCTCACGAGGCGGGTGGTTGAGGCTATAGGCGTATTTTCATGATGCAGATCACTCAGCGGATAGTATTGAGGTTTTCATCGTATGTATCTATGATGTAACTGTGCCAGATTACCCAGCCTGGTGCTAGCATAAATCGTCGCCCGCCGTGGAGGTCATAACGGCTTTTAGCTAATAATGGCCACTGCGCTCAGTTTGCTAGGCCTCTCTTCATGAGCCAACGGAGGGGCAAGATTTGACGTTTAAAACAGAAGCCAGTAGACGCCACCCAATAGATATATGGAGTCGAAAACGGACTGGGGCTAGGAAGAACCAACATAGCTTGTGCCCAGTCGACTATATAACTGGAGCATGCCTGCCACACTGATGGTTTCGTAGGTGTCTATCCACCCCTTTACCCCGAAAAAACTCCCTTCCTCAATAAATGATGAGTCACCGTCATGAGAAGCCAGAAAGGTTTGCCCGTAATGAAGGCGGAGTATCCCAGACGACATCTGGTAGGAGTTGAAACTTCTTGTTTGCCGAAGCAAACTCACTAACCGACCACCAAGGAGACGGAGGGTCTGAGGATATTTGTCTAAGTGACACATCCGGGGATTCCTTGGATGACCGAGATTTGGAGGACTTTTCCGGTGATGATTCTATAGTAGTGCCGGACGACTATGTGGAGTACTTTGAGACGTCATCATCAGCCCCGGCAGACTCATCATCCCCTATCAATGCAAGGTATCGTCGACTGCGTAGATCCCGACGGTGTCCAACGCCGGCCCCTGTCCGTAGATTCGGTGGCCCACATCTTGGTACATCACCTTTTGCTGATTTCGGGATGCTGCCTTCTGGTGGAGAACTCTTCATCGGTCTCGACGACCCGATTTCGGTCAGATTGCGTAATGTCATCGCGGCCCTCGACCAGCTGAGAAATTGTCTTCAAGGTATCAAGCTGGAGATTGATTTGGCCGATGAGGAGTCGTTCACGTACTGACCACTTGCGTGTGGGTTCTTGTGGGGTATAAAAATCACCACAAAGAGGACGCTTTATTGATGATACTGACTGCAAGGTCGTCGAAGGAAAGGTTGGCGGGTAGTTAAGTGTGGTCCCGGCTAAGGCCAAGAGGCTAGTGTACTTAATATAATCCGATTTTGGCACGCTGTTTCAATTTTGGCAGGAAATATTGGGCTTTCACCACAAGAAAGCCATCTCTGCGGCATGCCCGAAGCTCATGAAAGCGGATACCACAACTCAGTTCCAATCGCAACTCCAGCATCCACGTGGTGAGACAAGGAACTCATTGTCTATCTCTACACTGATTACTAGTTTTTCTGTCGTATTGCGACGTCTCGAGACACGAAGCTGGTGAGTGCTACCGTAACGAGACTGTGAACCTGCTTAAAGTTCGTTGTACAGATACATTTCCATGCCCTCACCACCGTGAGGGCCTCTACGGTAAACTTTTCAAAAGTTGAAGTGGTTAGAAAGTTTAGTTCTAAATCACGTGTTAATCAGGCCTCTCCTATCCCCATAACCATAACTTCTTGCAAAGACTACCCCTCGTATCATTCAATAACTGAATCTGAAGAAAGGAGAACGGCTCACATTGACCCCTTTTCGAGACTCATAGCTTGGTAGGATTCCCTCTCTATAGCAACCGCATATGGTTTCCTATCAAAGGACCGCTGCCGACGGTTGAGTTTGTACTCTCGAATGTTAGTGCAAATGCATACAAGATGCTGGCGAACCTCAGGGTGCTATTGCCTCTTATCGACCGTAAGTTTTGACGCTATGCCTTTTCTCTTTTCTCTTTTCTCTTCTCTCTTCTCGCTGCATGGGCTCCCATGGAGTCGTTGACAGCAACTCAGTCGCTACTGGCTAGAGCTCCTATTGATGACTTAGCACTTGTGGGCTACCCGAAAGGTAGAGGGGGTAATTGTAATATGGCTCGATTACTGGATGATAGGACTCGAACGGCGAACATTACACACCAGGCTCTTTCCACGCTCCAATTTACCGCTACAACGGGACAAGACTATTAACAACTGCTGCTGCTAGAGTACCAATGTGATAATATTGCCACTTTTGGCGCAAATAACCTGTTAGGATATCTTGGGTTAACGTGGGTGGGCAGAATGAAGCCATGGAACTCAATTCATGAGGCTAGCCAGCTCGAATGTGTTCGTAGTTCGTTTCTTGGAGTGCTAGATGAACATGCCCTTCTATGGACATCGCATTATTACACTAGCATGGGCGAAGACGATCTTCAACCCTAATTCAAACTGATGGTTGATATTAGAGGCACTGTTATCATCAATGGCGATTAAGAGCCATCAGTCACAATAGCAAAAGACAGTGTTGTAGTGCCATCTTCGTGACCACAGTCTTTCTCGTAATGGCCCTCTGAGAGCCTCAGATAGATGTTTCTTGGCGCAAAAGCGTTCTATAACAAAAGTAGGGCAATGCCGTATTCGCAAAGCCGACGGAGGATAGTAATCGTTTCCATTTTACCCACCCTTTTAAGGTTTGTGCGTATGCTGTAATGAATTTGCAAGAATTTAGCGGCGTAGTCACGGAAAGCAAGGCAGAATTAGGTTTCTTGAGGGCTTTCATCCTGTCCCGACCCAAAGACGCCTGATATGCCCCCTCAGTGCGTTTAAACGATGCACACCTGTGTCCGTTAGAACAAGCGGTTGTAAACGGCCAATTGGCGACCAGTTTTGCTTTAGACTGGTCCTTTCCGGCTGCCCATGTTACTTCGGATACTCGAAAAATGGATAGACCAAGTCGTGTGAGTGACTCAGGACAATAAGTCAGAGGGTGAAGGTTAAAAGCAATCATGCTTCAATGATGGGCTACAAGAAATCCTTTCGACACAATTCATTGTCAGGTTGATTATTTTGTCTATGGCCTAGTCGACTTCTCTTGCCTGCCTAACACAACTTGCAACTGCTGGACAATCGCATCTGTCAGAGTGGTACGGTACACGGACATATGGCATTACACGAGAACCTGGTGCATCCGGCATGCTCCTCCCCGCTAAAGAGGTCGACAGTCGACGTCAAAGTTGCAGACGTTGTGGTCGTAGGTAGCAGTCATGGCTCCGACGATCAGGCTTCCAATTTGGCTGACGACGCCATATTGACGCCTAATTTCCGGACCATGAGCCGCCGCGACACCATCTTTGTGCTGTTAACTAACCAAGTCGGCCTTGGTGTCTTGTCGCTCCCCAGTGTCCTGAAAACCCTGGGTCTTATCCCCGGAACGATTGCAATAATCGGGCTCGGGACTCTTTCCTGGCTCACCGCCCTCGAGCTAAAGCTCTTTTATGATCGTCATCCTCAGGTGCTCAATATCGTCGATATGTCCCGTATCGTCGGCGGACGGGGCTTTGCGTGGGTGACTGCATTTGGCATGATCCTGCTCGTCATCATGACGGCGGCGTCGGCCTCTGTGACCTTCTCTACGGCGATGAAGCTGCTCAGCAACGACTCTCTCGGTTCAACCGCGTTTATTGGTATCGGATGCGTTTGCTGTTGGATGCTTTGTATGCCTCGCACCTCGAGGTTCGTCTCTCAAAGCGGCATCCCATCTTGCGTTAGCATCTTAGCCGCGACTATGGTCGTTATTGCCGGCCTAGGAGCTAAAAGGCCAGCCGATGCCCCTGTCGAATGGAGGAGAACCATCACCTGGTTCGCGAGCCCTTCCTTCAGAGATGGCCTTAACGCTTGTCTCAAGATTTGCTTCGCCTTTTCCGGGAACGTGAGCTTTGTGTCATATATGGCGGAAATGACTAACCCGCAAAGAGACTTTCACGTCGCGCTAGCCTGGCTCGAGATAAGCTCTATTGGCTTCTACATATTTGTCGCCGTATGTATATACTGCCTTGCTGGCGAATACACGACATCGCCAGCACTGGGGTCGGCCCCCGGAGCGCTAGCTCGTATTGCGTACGGCGTCGCTATTCCCTCGGTGCTGTCCAAGGGCCTTGCCTTTGGCCACACAGGAATCAAATTCGTCTACGTGGAAGTTATGAAGCATTACCGTATAGCAGACGAGATGACGACAAATAATCTAAGGTCGTGGTCTATATGGGTTGGAATCGGCACAGGATTCTGGATTCTATCACTCGTCTTATCTATTGCCGTACCAGTTTTCGACTCGATTGTGTCGATAACCTCGGCAATCACTACAGCTTGGTTCTCATATGGGATCAGCGCTATTTTTTCCGTTCACAGGAACAAACTTAAGGTCAGCAGCACCTGGAAGAATGCTCTCAGGAATCTCTTCAATGGCCTTCTTATAATCGGTGCGCTGTTCCTCAACGGCGCGGGTCTATGGTCTTCGACTACGGAGCTCAAGAGTGCACTGGCTTCTACGGGCGGCAGTCCCCGTTAAGACTACACGATGTGTCCGGCGGTTGTCCGAATATTACCAATGACAATATCATATATCCATCCCGGTCCCTCTTCAAGGCGTGAGGAATAATCCCTCCTGGTTCAACTATTCGCTACGCTGGTCGCCATATCTCAAGACATACGCTATTCAATGGGACGGAAGTCTCCATAATCGGAAAACATCACCAAACATTTTCAATTTCGCCATAAACAAGCTTGCGAGACATAGGCAGACTAGGCTTTCTACCGAGCGACATCTGTTGCGATCTTCCAATCATGTGCATAGTCCCTAGCTACGAAACGGCATGCAGTCAATATATCTTCGCTGCATATAATGAAAGGCTTGGTCTAGTTTAGAACTCTACGTCTAATAGGTGATTAATTTGTTCCATGAAGCGGTGGTTGATCAAGATTGTCTTGTACACAGAAGCCACGTCATCCCTTCGACGTCCTTGATATCAGGACATGGGAACGGCGCCACGCTCCACCTCATTTAGCCTGATTTTCCACTAGATCAACTAGTGAGTTGAAGATATCTTGCTGAAGCTCCGGTTGAAAGTCTAGGTAGTTAGCAACTTCAAAGGCTTCAAGGTGTTGGGCCACAGTATTCTACGGTATGGGTTTATAACGCTGTTATGTCTTAATAACTGTCTTTTCCCATTGTGCTGGTGGCCTTTTGTCCGGCTGGACCTTGTTGTTTTCAATGACGCGTCCGTCGGCCACAGGAGACAAGACCACGACATGGCACATGGCAGAATTAAAACCCAATGCGTTAAATATAGTGACTGGGGCCCAGCGATGCAGGCGCTTCCAAACCAGGAAGTTTCATTTTAGAGCTAGTCGAATGGGCCGGACAATTCATGCTGAATCTCATACTTTGGCCATCTATATCCCGTCTTGCTTCTCCATCCTAATTCTTTATTTTGCCAATAGTCGTTCGTGACTTATCATCTTCCAGCAGGCACCGAGACAGGCAGCACCCACTCTCACGGCATCTTTCCACCACCCCCGCTCTGGGTTTTCGTATTGTTAGCCGGTTTCGAGCGCGACTCGTCAGGCGATGGCGCCTTGGAGCGCTGAAAGTATTGTTGGCTTTGATCTGATGAGCGCTGGAACCGGTTCAAGCGCATGGAAGATTCGTCTTCTATGGATGGCAACACCGGATCATCGTTCGAAGCTCGTGTCGTAAAGTATGCTGGGAGGCAGCTCGAACAAACTTCTTTCATCGTGCAAGAAGTCCAGTGGTGAAGTTCCAAAGGAAGTACACGGAAGTTGGAGTAGTCCCACTTGCTGATATAGCTCTTGTAAGTGTTACAGGCAGACCTACTTCCACTTCAGACTGGAAGTACTTGAGGGGTATACTGACCTTTCAGATCTTGGCAGGCGGCATAAAGAGAAACATACAGCCCTATACAGTCATCTGTGATAGTGATTATATGCAGGTTGGAGTATATGCGCGATTGTCTAATAGGGCGTGAAAGACAAGCTCTATTAACGACGTGTCCAAATATGATGGCCCAATGAGCATTTATTTGACGCCTCTCCAGGTAGTTAAAGGAGGAGACGCGGTTGCAATTGGCCAACTTTTAACAGCCATTTCAAGATGTGACATTCACGACGATACTGTCCATAATCAGACGGATCATTCGACCACGTATATATACCTAGTGCCGTTGGGACTTCTTATTTTATAGTTTTGCCATTTTTTCGTCGACGAGCACTGTCGTTGTACGAATTCAATGCCCAGTGGCAACTATCAGGCGTTTAGCGATGGTGAACGTTGGACCGTGGGGTCTCATTTGACGAAATCGGTCAGCAAGTGGCAAAGATTCAAGGCTCTACTTCCAAGGTCGACTAAAGAATCTACTGGCTACGCACGTGTCTCTAGCCACGAGTGCCCACAGTCCGAAAACGACACGGAATGGGATATAGCAGAGCCCGGTTGGGACAATCGGAAGACTAGCAGTAGAACAGAGAATAATCACAGCGCCCCTAGAAGCCCGATCGCCATTATTTTCACTCATAACCAACCCTGCCATGAGTTCGGTGAGGATGAAGACTTTCGTTGCCTGTGGCTATCGTCCAGCGATGAAGAGAGCATAGATGACGGCATGGGTGGAGATGAGGTATCACTATCCTCATGGCCCTAGTCAGCCTAGTAAAGTCACGCTATATTATTGTCGCAAGATTGTTGACAAAGTATTCTACCTGGAGTATAAGCTCAGAGTGAGAAATGCCTTTCATCAGTTCTCCGTATCCCTTATGCAGCCACGAATAGCCGTCCCAACGCTCCGGTCGTTTTTAACTCTTAGGCTAATGCCAATAGACCCCTCCCGCAGACCAGTCAAGGCGCCTGTTCTGAACCAGTTGCTTGAAGCTATAAATAGTAGTTATATACCGCCCTCTTCGCTGTTTGCAAATGCCCAACATGATATCCCGCGGTTTAATATCTTGAATGATATCCCGCTTAATGCTTGCCAAATTTGTTCGCCAGTCTATTTTAGGTTGCAACTATACTCATATTTGACATCAAGGCACCTAGCCTCCTTACCGACGTCCAATAGAGTATCCAACTACACAACCAGTGTCAAATTCCGGGAGCGAGACATATCAAATTATCACAATGAAGGACTGTTTCCATCACCATTCGGCTATTCCCAAGGGTTCATCGCAAACCCATGTGCCTTCCAACATAACGGCTAGTCCGGCAACTCGCAGCATCACCGTTCCGCCTGCTGGAAGTAGCGTGGGCTGGGAAGAGCGACACCCAGTCGTGGATACGCTCCAAAGAACAGAACAGCTTTCTGCTTTGCCGGCTCCGTCTACCGTGTCTGGGTCGATCACCAGAACACCACAAGCCACCCAGAAACGGTCCCTAGTGACGGTGCCATGTTTGCCCAAGGCGTCCAACCAGGCTTCTTGTATGATGGTACGTTTTCAGGAAATATATCTGGATTATAGCAATAACGCATTTGCAGAGATCCAGTGCTCAAATGCATTCTCTTCAAATGGGCAATGCCAATCAGTGGTGCATGACAAATATTTGGCCTCCCAGGAATACTATTCACCCCCATGCGAATGCCGAGTTGCAGCCACCTTGGTTGAACTCCAGTAACATTCCAGCAAACAGCAGAAGCTCGCAGCCAATGTACAGGACGAATCGCGTCTCGAAGGAAAGTCGTGGTCACAGGGCTCCTCCGTACGGGGTTGGACAGGAGAGAAGAAAGCCAACTGACGTAAAGGGGCTGGCTCAACTACCGCGACTCAGAGAACATCTTCTCGATATGTTTGCTGGAACTGCTCTAAGCAAACCTACTGCGCCATGGCAGAACCAATAATTCAAACATTACGTATAATCTAGATTAGGAAGGACTTAGATCGGCTTTTCTTCGTCATATTCTTTTCCGATCCAGGTCGGATAGGACAAAGCGCGCTTGGCTGCCCGAAGGCAAGCATAGGGCAACTCCCGAGTCCCATAAACATCTGACGATTGCCCAATTCTCTTTTATAATACACATCCGATCCCCCGTCGCAAGTTTTGCTCCGGTGCTAGATGGTGCACTAAATCGTCGTCCCCCCCCCCCCCCGTGATAAGCTACCTAGTTTATTCTCCAGAACACTAATACTATCTGCTTAAAAAAGAATTCTTCGGCCAAAAGCTTTCTTGACGTTAGCCCATCGGTGGATAGATAACATCCAGGGTATGTTTCTCGTAATGATCCTGGTCCAAGATGAATCACTCCCTCGCGTCCCGAGCCAAACCGCCTCAAGCATGGTCTCCGAAAGCCCGTACAATCTAGACTGTAAACGCTGGGGAAACGCATGCATACTTCAACGTTGGAATCCCACGCACCTGGCACCGCCCTGCCCCAACACCCCACATTAGGCCAAGGGCCATTGTGTTGACATTGTGATATGATGCTAGGATGTGTTGATAATGTGTTTTTTGTTCCGGGTTGAAGCCGGGCCCCGGGTGGGACAACTGGGCCAGAAAGCCGTAGTGAGGCACTGCGTGCCCTTTACTGTCTGATCCAGTCACAAGGTAGGAACTAGCACTGCCCTGCAACTGGGGTCAAATCCTATCCTCTTGTGTGCCTATCAAAGCAGTTGCTTGCCAACAGATCAGACTCAGACAAATAGGCGCAGCATTGCCCCATTGGGCGTAGGAAGATAGTGAGGGTAATCGGAGCCCGGCTTCACCCACTGGAAACTGATCACGTAGGAACCTGGAAACGTATCATCTCGAGTCCCTCGGGTCGAAAAGTGTGTGATGCGCCTTCTGTTTGCAAGTGACCAATCGCAGTCACGAAGTTGCTCGCTATCCCTCAGTGCTTCCCAGATCCTGGAGACGCCCTCCACACGTGTTTGACTGTGGGCCCAGCAGCATTTCTGTTGAGCTGCTCAGAGCCGACCCCTGCCTTCATCCCCTGGCCTGTGCAGCGTTTAACTGAGTGGGCCCAACGGCTGAGCCGACCGCGTTAGACAAGCCATTTTTGGCGTTTTCAGAAACTTGGTGTCACTGGAAACAACGGCGTGGGAGCGCCTCACGTGGTGAGGGTTCAACATAAAGTCAGATATAGACCACGACCGCTGCTGGCACGACTGGCCTCCCAACCAAGAAAGTGATTATACAGCGAGTAACTAGACACACTTCTATTCCTCTTCCACGACAAGCTATATCGTTGCACCAGAAGAGCATGGCGCCTCAGCATGAGCCATCGCTGCCACTGGAAGATGGTCTGCCCAGAGGTAAGACCACACGAGAACCAACGCCTACAGGCGCCCAAGCACGGCCAACTAATTTTTCATGACAGATGAATGGAATCAGATGTTCACCAGAAGTCATGACCTCGAGGCCTGCCAGATCCTACAAAATATGGCACGTCAAGTACATTCACCCGCGTCGAGCCCACGCGTGGCTCGACGAAAACCAAAGAAGCCAAAGAAGCGACGGGAGAAGCCCACGGAATGTAAAAGGAGATGGCTTGGGAATCGTTACAGGTTGGCGGATCACATCTATTATGAGATTATTGCCCGATCCAGTGGAAATTCCTCCAGATGGATGGCAAATTATTGTCGATGATCATGCAGGATAAGAGGATACGAATGCAGGTTAGTGGAGTTCTCAGAACCTGGCAAGGAGATGAGAGGCTGGTATCATCAATATACATCTGCTCGATAACTGCATGAGGCATCTCATTTGTCCAACCGCATGGATTCCGCCTTATCTTGCCCTCAAGTTTCTATTCTTCCATCCTATAGCACGTATTTTTCCATTTCACTAGCTACTCTCACCGCGTATTCATTTCGGTTTGCACCAGGCTCTCGTTAATTCATGAAGCTAATCGAAACTTTAGGCGTCTCATTACAACCTGACCTTCTTCCGATTTGTTCTGACGAGAGGTTATAGGTTTCTGTACGGTGCGACATAAGGAATGTGATATCGGGTTCCGAACATAAATGAGGTAATGTGTGTGTTTTTCATAGTCATCGCTAATATCTCTAGTCAAGTCAACACAGCAGTAGATGTCGACAGAGGCAGTCATTGCATTGAGATGCGGAAGTCCTTGGCTGAAGGCCGCCCCAAAAAGCGTTTTTCTTCCTGCAGCACTGGTGAAAGATTCCACATTAAGCGTTCAAAAGAGTCTTTTGATGTAACTATCGCATGGCACAGATCCCTTTTGCATTGTGCATTCTCAGAAATTGGGGGTCTGCGCAACAGCCTAGTTTGCCTAGGCCTTCTTGATCACACATAACTCCTCAGCATACACCACATCATTACTTGGGGGGTTGGGTCACCCAACCTATAAGTCCCTGGCTCTATGTTCCTAAATACTGACTAATACCTCCAACCGTCCTTGCTGCCACCTGGACAGCCAGGTGTGCCATAGACTCCGCCAACCATCCAAAGAACAATGTCAATGAGCCACCAGACGCCAAGACCTCCCACAGTGAGTATCTTCAAAGCAGCCAGAGGCCAGTGACCTGCATAGAATTGATCTACCCCCAGTAAGCCAAGAAAGTATGAAAGGATCATGGCCGTCCGCTCTTGTTGATAGCACTTGAGGCTTGTGGGGCGCTCGTCGAAGCCTCCCCAAGATCTCTTTACCAGGTCGAAAGATTGTACATTTGCTTCCCCGTCCCTGATAAGTATTAGAAATTATAAGACGAGGCATTCAAACTCACCAAATACAGAGAACATCATGGTGCCGGCGAGAGCCAAGATCAGATAAGCGCAAAGAATCAGCTTCCAGTGTCGGCGGACGGCCGCAGTGCCTTGGGTTAGCAAGAGCGGAGGCGAAACTTTCGCAACAAGGCGTTCGGAATATTCGTGCTGCATCACGATTTAGTAGCGGGCTCGTCTTTGATCAGAGCAAGGTGAATGACCTTGCGTAGTGGCAAGAATATAAGTCAGGGCACGCCAAGTCAGGATAGTTGGAGATCGAGTTACATTGGTCCACCTCTGTCAAGGGTTTGAGTCCAATGACAAGACATAACAAGAGCAGTCAAAAAGTGAGGAGAAGGCGCCGTCAAAACATACCCTTGTTACTTGGAAATCAGGGCTCAATGATTGCTAAGGGCCCGTCTGATATATCTTTCTCGTCCGATTTCGATGCATTCTAGGGCAGGACGACATTAGGTTGTCTCTCTAAAAGATGAGAAAGAAACAAAAGACGAAAAAGAAAGAAAAGAAATACCGTACCTATCTGTAATAATAATAACCATACAGATCCCGAGAACCAGGGGTGAACGAACCGACATCGCCGAACCACAATACCCTCCGATACTCACATAGAACATACTCGCTCTGCTCGGCCAACTCCTTGTGGCCGTGTACTCCATGCGCAGACGAATCTCCGATGCCTAATCCGGAGACATGAAAAGGCAGACAAGTGACAGGACCGCCTTGTCATGCCTGTTTCGCATCAAGGGTTCCAACTTGAGAGGAAAACGTGGCTTTCAGTGGCCGCATGGAAATACGCGAAGCGCTTTGACTTTCGGCCATTGGCCAAACCAATGACGGAAGACGCGGACTTCGTTACAGCTATTATTGATGCTTAAAAGTAATGCAGTTAGTTAGGAAGAGGCAAATAAAACCAATAAGGGGGGCCCAGGAGGGCCATTTCGGTCTCGCCGGCTGACTGAAACAAGTTAGGCTAACGAAATCACCAAATAGATTCAATTGCACAATTAACCGGCAGGCACGCCTCCCGAGTTTCTGCTGAAAAAATAACTTCATAAAGGACCGTCTACGCCGCGATCCCTATGAGTTTGTTGAGCCCTCCCAAACCAGTCCAGAATCAACACCACCGAAAACTACAGCGTCGTCTCCATACGCCTCAATCGGCATACGGGTTAATCGTTCACCATGCACCCACTTAAAGTCACAATTATAGCGACAGTCGTGATCCTATTTCTGGTCATGCCGGCCGTGTTCCCTGCTCGCAAACTTTTTACCTATATTACTCAAAAATGGCCGCACCTCCGTGAGAATATTGGCTTGACAGGCCTGGCCGCTGTTGTTGCCTTTGCCCTGGCGCTGTTATGGCCCATTGCCTTGGTGTGTGGCATCTGGCGACCGTACGAACCCGCACATCTGCCTCGTGTTATCAATGAGACAGATGCCCCTCGTGTCGACCCATCAATTTGGCAATCTTCAGCCTGGATGCGAATCAAAAGGATGCTTCGCCGCAAGACTTCAGGATCAGAAGACATTCCGATTGGATACAAAGCAGATACGGAAAACCAAATTGCCACCCAACCCCAGCAGGAAGCCGAATCTGGCCTCACCCATACCACAGACCAACAACCTACCCACCCAACGAGTACTTCCGGCTCTCACATCGATGTGGAACGTATCTGTTATGCTCATCGAGCGTGCCAGACGAGTGAAGATTCGCCGCCAGCGTATCCGGGGACTTGGGAAGAAGAAGTGGACAAGGCTGCCATCCCAGATGGTCGGTGCCCTCTGCCTCCTTATCGGCCCTGATGTTCTTTCTTCTGAGGGTGGGGATGAGAGGGGGGAGCGAAGAGAAGGAGAAGGCTATTGGGGTTCAACCCGACTCGCACCACGCATACGAATAGAAATTCACTAACTCACCCACGCGTACTCGGGCTTAGGTAGTGCCAGTCGCAAAAGAAGTTGCAAATTGATGTCTCATACAGTACATATTACCTAGTGAATGCCTGCTCATGTCGGGGGCAAATGATATAGAAGAGAGTGAAGAGGTCAAGCAGCTATGTGGCTACGTGTAGGTAGGTAGGTAATCAGGTGTGGCGGTCTTGGTTCTTGAGCTACTTGCCATAACTTTCTTTTGTCGGATATACTAAGTAGCATCTTGATCCTCTTCGTCCCACCTGTTTCCAAATACCAAATAGCTGTGTTCCTTGGTCATTACTCAGGCCTCCGTGTCCGCAACCCAAGGATATTTCCCGATTGGGAGGCTTGTGGCAGCCTAAGCCAATCAGAACTCAAATCTCAACTTCGCCTCGACGGATTGAACGTGCTGCGATTGGTGGTGGTTTAAAACTTTAATCCAAGACCAGTGAGGGCTCCTATTACTCCAAGTCAGTCTATAGACGGTCTTATACTGTAAGTCAGTAGCAGCCAGTTGTACCGACACGCTCAACCTAAGCCCCGTGTATCTATGCCTCTTTCATTAGCAACATCCTATTCTTCACCATTGTGCCTCGATCGTGTCATATCACTTGCGCAGCTTTGCTAAGCCTACCCATCACACGTGTTGCTGAGTCAAATTACCCTATCCATGGCATTAAAAACTAACAGATTTCTGATACAGGATCAATTAGCGGCTTATAACCTCCTTGGTGCCTGATATCCTTGTGTCTCCTTTCTCACGCTCTGCTCTGCCAAGTCAATTTCTCTTTGGTGGCGAGCCTCTGTGTCGTCGTAGAGAGGGCACTTATCCGGTTCAGAGCGATCATCCGAGAAGTCGAAGTGGCTGTAATCGCAAACCTCAGAGCAGATATAACATTGGATAATGTTGCAACTCTCGGAGGGGCACGTCATCTTGTTACATCCATCGAGTTTCATAAATGATACTTTACCTACAACCAAACTATGTCAACAATGCGTGTGTGTGTGTGTTGGGCGAGGGAGCACTCACATCCTTTGCAGCGTCGTATGACAGCATCTGATTGCGCCTCCTCAATTCGTCGTTGCTCCTGCCGGCGCAAGTCTGCGTCTTCAACTCCTTGATTGGTCTGGGCTCTCCAAGTATCTTCTCTGCGTCCTAACTGGCTGACGTTGTCACACTCAGGGCAGTGAAGTTCTTCAACAGCCTCATGTGGTTGGAAAAACCCGACAAAATCGCAGAATGAGCAGTGAACGAGGCCTTCGATACCAAGAATAGCTGCTCTCGCCTCCTGCTTATCCAATGCTTTGAGTACATCAGAGTTCAGGCCCCTTTTCCGCTCTTGATGTGAGAACCCAGCATTACAGCCGTCCGTGGACATGCATGGGATCTCGTACCGTAGCTTCCCAACAACCTCCCAGGCATGGCCGGAGAAACACTTCTTGCAAAACCACTAGGAAGAGTCAGTGAACGCAATCAGAAAAGTGCACGCAGCCATCGAATGAAGCTTACATGATTTTCCTGGGCTTGGCAATGTACCATATCCAATTGAGAGGTTTTGATGTAACAGCATTCGCAATCGCGTAAAACAGGAATCCTACTCCGTAACCGCCTCTGACGGCGCCGTGCCAGTCGTCCCAGCATGGCACGAACCCGGAGCTTGTCGCCCTCATCGATGCTGATGTCTATCAAATGCTCTCGAAGCTCGTCTTTTTCCTTCGGGCTCATTGTTTGAGGCGCGATTTTGAAAGGTGGGTTATCAACGTCGTAGCAGTCGACGTCATGGCCCAGGTCAAAGTAGGATTTTTCGAGGTCGTATCCGCTCCGCTCTAATGCCCGTTGAACACTAGTAGTGGGAATGTTATTGTATTCGAGGCAGAGATACTGTGCCCTACCATCAGGTCAGTCCATGAGACACCACCAAGTAGGCTGAATATCTTGGAGAACAAGGTTTTGCAGCCTGAATATCCTCACGTGAAGGCTTGGTTGAGCCCTCTTGCCCAATTGGAAGTAGGATGTATATCCGCATGCTTGACTTCGGTAGTCATTGTCGATAATGCCGGCAGCCGTCAACTCAGTGTGGAGTATGGTAGTTTTATGTAGAAGTAGAAGGAGAGTTGAGTTTTCATGGAAAGGGAGCGGTCGTCGCTGTTTATATAGAGATGGATATCATTATCAGGTTCTCGGGACAGGTGAAGGGATCGTTAGGGGTTGATAATCATGTGATAAGAGCCAGACAAGATACACCAAGCCCCCCGAGGCCCGCGGGATCCATGCCCATGTACGTGAGAGTGACTGGCCTTGTGGTAAAGGCATACGGGGCTGCCAGGTCAAGGGTCAGTGGTGCGGCCCATGGAGTGTGATCTCAGAGGTTGGCCGGCTTTGCATGGAGCTAATAGATGGCTCTTGCACCACATGTCCATCGTGCGAGGCTTAACCAAAGGCGCCCGACTAGAAGATCACCAGTCTAGTAGGTGTACAACACCTTCAGCGGCTTACCTTACAGTCACACAAGCATGCAAGTAGCCAGTTTCAAGTTTGCTAGATAACCTGCCCATTGTGACTCGCTTAGCAGATTGGATGGCTGGTAGACAAATATAAAGAATGGTACCGTGAACAGGTCGATAGCGAAGATCGAGAAAGGGGTGTTGGCAGGACGAATAACATCCCGAAACATGGCTATCCGGGAGCAAAATGCTGCGTTGTTAAGGGTGTAAAGCTCAATTCTAAGTCATGGATGCACGTTGGAACTGAGGTTTGAGAGTCTTGGTAGCGATCGCTGACACTTTAATGTACGTGCACTTTAATCCTAAATCCGGTGGCCTCACTGTGTAGTCCCTATCGGCTCTGGTAAAGAAACATCAGGCCATAGTACCTTAAGTCTTCTGAATTTATATAATCTAGACAAGAGAAATCATGCGTTGCTTATTATTCGGTGATGGTGCCTCTGATGGAGCCACACTCTGACTGCCAATTGTTCCCTTAAAACAAACCGGAAGCGTGGAAAGGAGAGACGCCAGAATGGTAAGTCAGGTGCATTCCATGCGTCTAGATAAACGACGGTCAAAGTACCCTTCTATCTTTTCAGGCCCGTTTGGCCCCCGTTCTTTACCACTTTTGACTTTGGAGTCTAAGAGCGCTATACTTCTTGGCCCTTTAGTTAAATAACGACTATGGGTTTGATGGCAACGCTTCCGTATGTTCAGCTGTATGTAGACCATCTTCCTGAAACAGATTGTACACCCCACTAGCTATATTAATTGGGGTTGCCCCGAATCTTTCTGCTGCCTCGTCTCCCTTCGCAACATCCGAGGCGAGCCTAAGGGCGGTCAGCAAACTGGAGAAATTCTAACAAAAGCCCATGTCCTGCGCCTCGTCTTTTCTCTATTTCCCTTCCCTTCCAACTGAAATTAGGCGTCAGATTTGGTTAATTGCTTTGTGGAACACAACTATAGCAGTAGTTTCCATTAACGTGGACAATCAAGCGAGCGATGATCTTGCCTCTGATTGTAAGATTATCCATCAGTCTGAAGCACCATGGGTGGCCCTAGTCTGCAAAGAAGCGTATGGTCAGTGGGGCATGATTAGCTGCCGCATGTCCAAAGACTTTCAAGTTCCCATCTGCCTTGAACGCACAATTTGCGTTCTCCAGGGAACTTGTACAAACTGGGCAAGAGTGCCCCTTATTCAGTTGAATTTTGCACCCAAGATCCGGCATGTGGCCTTTACAGCCTCAGTCGATGTAAACCTCGTAGCCATGTTCACAGCTCTGTCAAGTTTTCGTCGGCTTAAAACCATTACCATCATCATCCCACCTCGACCCGTTGGGAGCGACAGACACTTGGATAACCACGAACTATCACAGGTTGCTCAAGCTCTGGCAGATTTGTCAGACAATCCTGTCGTTAAGCTCCATCATGACAAGATTGGGCATACTGGCATTCTTCTAAGAGGAGATCCACCAAACGAGACGGTTAGGGATTTCTACAGCCGCAGAGATTCGCCCAAGCTGAAACTCCTTTCGCCACGCTGCCGCCAATCCTATTCCCAAGACTCGGAGATCGAGAATCCGTCTTCGGCATTTTCACTCGTCCATTTCCCATAAGTCCAGATAACTCAAATGCAGCGCCACTGTTCCGGTCCATGATATTCGCCAGTGAAAAGCTTCTTATACCTTTGCATCCCTGTGTTATATTTGCTGTGAAGATGCGCTCAGAATGAGTCCACGTGCCTTCATGGCGTTATGGAGTTTCTTAGCAATCTACTGAATACGTAGGCATCCCTCCCTCCCCGAAAGGGGAAAAAACATTGATACAGAAGAGTTTGACTGCTCTTTACATACTGACTGGCTAAAAGCCCGGTCGTTGATGCTTCACTCTATTCTATCTCCTAATTATCCTAAATTGGAAGCCTTTGAGCCCCTCCGAACAGTGTTACTCGTTGGCAGAGTGCGTCTCAAGATATCACCATCCTAGACTACTTTGAGGCTCTGCGCTACCCTGTAACTTGCCACCAAGGCACATGTGTCAGCGACATCTTCACGAGAGATGAGCCGGCCCTCAAAGAACCCAAGTAGGAAAGTAGATGGACCACTCACTCCGCGCCAATATTGCCGGAATCCTCGGTCATGGCGTGGATTTTTCGGCCCGACCCAAGATTTTTTTTTCTTCGGCCGCTCGGTACGGATAGAAAATAGTCAAATATGGCTTTGCTAGTTGCTCAGAAGCCACCCCTTCCCACCAACACCCCCTCCCCCCGGGTTCCTTAGTTTACAGGCCAGAACCGCCAAAATGGACGCAGGAAGTCAGCAACGGGTCTCAAGGCCAAACCACATCACATTATTCACATAGTAAATGAGCTCAAAGGACATAATTATTTAAGACTACCTTTCAAAAGGAGTATCTTTTTTGGCAAACATTTCACCCATTCACCTATCCTACAATACGAACAGAACCTCCATCCGCTTCCACATACTCAACCAGAACACCATGGTTTATTCAAGTTTCGCTTCTGCGTTGCAAAATTCGATCGCCGGCTGGAGTAAGGACCTTGAAAGGATCCAGGACCCAGATGCTGCATTTGATGCAGAGCTGGCCAAGCTCCATGACCAGGCCCGTGAACAATTGGAAAAGTTCGCTCTCAATCCAAAGCAAGAGAACTTGCCGCTCATCCAGCAGGAACTCCTTTTGATTGGGCGTCAAATCACGGAGCTGGAACTTGATTATGCCGCCATCAGGATGCACAACCAACACACCTGCGAAGAGGCAGCGCAAGCGCTCGCTGACAAGATGTTTGGAGAATTAATTGACATATCTGGGTCTCGCATTCTGCAATCATCGTCCATCGAACCAATTTCCCCGGAAGCAGGCCAGACGCACGAGACGAGTCCGATCTTGCATGAGCATTCATCTTCAAACCAAAACCTCACGGAAACTAAGGAGTTCGTTTCGCAGACGAACGAGTTCCACGCTATGGTTACCAGAGCGGTGCATCAGGTACCCTTGCCATCGACGGATTCGCACGCAGCAGGACATACAGGGGTGAGCATATTCCCATCCGTATCTGAGGATAAATGACGAATAGATCAAGCGAAACCGGGATGCCAGCATTGAAACCATCGAAGAACAGAGACCCCACAAGAGATCGAGACTCTTCGGAGATGGTGTCACGAGACACGATCCGCCAGTGTCGTTGTTTGCCGGCCCCGACAGCCCATATGAGCACAAGACGTCGCAAATGGCCTTTATCAGAAGAATGGGCCTCGCGCACACGAGAAAGGCCATCAGGCTTGGGGAAAACGGACATATAATCTCCCTCGCAGCCTTCTACAGTCCTTCCCATAAAGGCTGGGTTTGCGCGATGCACGTTCCGGAGGGTCAAACCGTCCCTAGCATCGATGCCATGGTATGCTCATCCCTACTCCGCATGAGACATCACATCTAACCCCACAATAGGTCGCAGAGAAGTTGAGGACTGACCCATCGATGAGACATCTGGGTCTGTATAGCAGCGAAGTGGATGAACGACCCATCGACGAGGCAACTGGTAATTGACCCATTGATGGGGCATATACGTACAGGATAGCTGAATGGAATCTGGAAGTAGCCAGACACCCTGATTCGTATTCGTAGACAGACATAGGTACTCATAAACAATTCGATTGACATTTTACTTAAGATAACAACTTGATACACGCATCGTATGGTGATCCAGCGTTCCATTCGCTTTGGTAATCCAATCTTTAGGCGCAGAGATAAGTGGCCTTCAACCCCCGGATTGGCAGTAGGAAAGGGAGTTTTGTCATAACCCTTCATCCACTCTTTATGAGCTACGCTCGCTCTCTTCCTTATATATTTCTAGATCCCCGACCACATCCAAGACTGCTTCCTCATACTTTGCAACTTACGCTTCGCCAAACCCAACATAACTCTCCACCAGAGATTAATTTGAGCCAGCTAATCTCGTGGAGATTTCCTTTTTTTTTTTTTTTTCTTTTTTACTGCCTTCTCCTCATACCATCACGTTCTTGATATTCATTTGCCTTAAACAGGCGCCACGCAACTCAGACGACTTGGTAAGGACTGCGAGCGGTTAGAGGCCACGGCTTGATACTTGGTAAGCTTCCTTTTCTCTCCAATACTTAGTTGTCTGACGGAAAATATTGACCGTGTCTTTTTAGATAGGTGCAATACCTCTTACTGCACCATCATGCCAACCACCAGGTCTCAGGCTCATACTGCGAGCGAACGCATTATACCTGGCAGAGTAACGAGATCGAAAAGTAAAGCCTCTGCTTCAGGGACTTCACATGTCAATTCCATCTCAACCCAGGCCACGAGCTCTACTGGAGTCATCAGTCCCACCCCAAGCCCAAATCCGCCCTTCAAAACACATCGTGGGCTACCACAACAAGAGCCAGCCGGACAGTCAGAGGTTCATCCAGCAAGCCAGCCGGCAGTCGAAAGCAGGCCCGCTCAGAAATGCGGTCTTATTCCACCTAAAAAACGGAAGGCGAATGCGATCTCTCGCCTCGGAAAGTTGGCAAACCTCGAAATCGGTCATTTTGAGGATGTCACAACCCGGGCAGAGCGCAGGTTCAAACATAGAAAATACTTCACCGCCCTAGCCCAAAACTCACAAGGCTCCAACCATACTCTACACCCAGACTATACACTACCTCATCTGATTCATGGCGACACCACATACAAATACAAAATCAACAGTCCATTCGTCGGCATGTTCGTTTCGCAAGGGACTCTCATTCAGATTGGCGACGAAGACTATGTCGAATACCGTGTGCTCGCAAAGCCGCGTTTCTAATACCAGACTTCAAGCCATTGTGGAGGAATGGAGACACTTTTCATGCACGCACGAGCTTCACGAAGCAGCGCCCTGGCTTATGCGAGTTTCTGTCTGTCACTGGGTGCCAGATGATAGTTATTATTCGGAATTATTGACCTTAGGGGGGGTCTGTTGTGTGACGAAGGTTGAGTGAGGTAGCATAACTTTAGGTACCTAGGTAGTTGACACTAGCCCACAAAGACAAGTCAAGGTCCAATACCAAAGTGCTTTTTTGTAACTCGATTTTTCTTCGCTTCAAAGCTATCCTGCTGCCTATTCTAGTTCGTCTCATCAATGACATCTCCAAAGAGCCCAGCAGCCACAGCAGCAAATACATTACGACATCAAACCTTCCTACTGCCCATAGAAAGATCAATCAGTCGTGTCATGTTGGATGAAAAAGAATTTGCCTGCGAAATTCCGGTCTCAGCTGAACCGTGGCATGTATATTTGTGGGCTAGGTAGTGCAGACATGCGAATCATGTTCGTTTTCTGCCTGTACCTACAGCAAACAGCATGTGCCAGAAACTTGCATGGTATGATCAGTACCTGGTTCCAATTACCATCTGTCAGACGATAGCAGACGTACCAGAGAGGTCTCTTTACAGACGCAATGTGATTGTCTCCACAATGATGGTCGTCCATTTACCAATGCTGAATGAAGAAGTCAAAAACAGCTACATCCAAGCAAACTCAGCCCTGCTGCCTTGTCTACTTACATACATAGCCTACTCGCCCAAATCTGCTTACAACCAAAACAATACAACATCTGAGCTTACTTGAAACCTTGTAATTCATGAAATCATTGACCATCCCCTTTAACTCGACAATGCCGCTCCTTTATCTTAAGCTAATATGCTTATTGGTGGCGATGCAAACCACGAGCGGTTGTTCCGAGCCAGACACCCTGCAGCGGTACCAGCTCGACTCCTTCGAACATGACGTCAGATGCATCGACATTGTGTATTTCGTCAATTGGTAGGTCGTAATCGCGGGCGTCATGTCGCAAGAGGGGGTTTCAATTGAGTAACAAGCATAGGGACCTCTATCCGAGTCAAAATGGTCACCAAGGCCCCTCAATGGCACGTTTCACGAACGCAGTTTATGCCTTTATGGCCGTGGATATGGATGGTACAGTGTATGAGTTCATCGGCTATGATCAAGGAGCAAACCACTGACGGTCTCTCATCAAGCCATGCAGAAGACGCCGATACCGACACCGAAGGCTTTGACGTTGGCAACTGTACGTCAGCAATTCTTTTTCAGATCCCCCTGTCATCTTCCTTGCTTACATACCTGTTCGCTCTGTTCAAGCTTGGCTTGAAGATGGCAGTGACGTCTTAAGGTGTACCGAGCAACCCTATCTCCTCAGGCAAGCCAACCAGGACGCAAAACTCATGCTCTCCATCGGTGGTCGGGTCTGGTCAACAGGGTTTGCCATCATTGCAAGCAAGGCCAATACACGAACCACCTTTGCTCGGTCGGCAGTCTCTCTGCTGAAGAACTGGGACTTCAATGGCATCGATATCGATTGGAAACTTCCGAACAACGAAGATGACGCTGCGAACATGGTTCTCCTCTTGGAAGCTATCCGGGGAGAGCTGGACTCGGTTTCTTCTGATGATCATCTCGACCTCTCTATTGTGGCCCCGGTGGGATTGGAGCATTTCCATTTCGCCAAGTTACCTGACGTCAGTCGAACCCTGGACCGCGTTGACCTGATGGCCTGCGACTACGCCGAGCCGTGGAGTTTCGAGGCCGGGTATGGGTCAAATCTTGGCCTGTACGTTGAAGAATTCAACTCGACGCAGCTTGACATCGAAGATACTGTCCACGCTTATCTGGAAGCAGGGGTGCCGGCGGAGAAACTCGCGCTAGGGTTGCCCGCCCATTGGCATTCATGGCAGAGAACCGGCGAGCTTAACATTTCATTCCTAGAGCCTACCCTTGTTAAGTGGGAAAACGCCGTCCAGGGTCGCAGTGCACGAGCTAGCACACTGGCTTTCGAATACGCGTCCAATGCACACCACCACGTTTTTGGGGCAATTCCGAATGGTAGTGGTGCGGAGGCGAGGTGGCAGCAGCCCATTTTCCCAGCAATCTCCGAGCTCAGTTAGTCTCTCATTTTATGGGACAGCCACCGACGAGACACAACCAACAGCTTCTGAATCCGTCAAACGTTCGATCAACCAGGTCACTTTCGATTTGAACAACCGCTTGGTGTGGGGCAGTTGGGCGGAACAGAGTTGCCGGCGAGATGGAGCCACAGTGTTAGAGGCCATGAAGGCCGAAGGATAGGATAGATAGGTAGTAATCACATGAAGAATCTGCTGGCAATTACCGAGACGCGGGGCTCTGCAGTCCGGGGAAAGTTCCACACCCAAAATGGGGGAGAAACAAGACTCGGCTCTGACCGGAGCCCCTGAATCGGTTTCGGTTTGTGGTCAGGTCCTTGCCAATGGAGCTAGTCTAGCCATTTATAGCCAAATCCTGCAGCCAAGGAGCTTAGCTTATGGAGTTTTGACCAAAACGAAGGAGCACCTCGGTTACAGGTACCGATTGACTCGGCAAATTGCCAAATACTTAGGTCAGTGAGTCGATGCTCCCTATTTCAAGGGTCTTAATGTTCACAGCAGTAGCTGTACATGTACAATTTTTAAAGAGTGGTCCTGATATTCGTACCTTTCACTGTGATGAGAAGGGATCCACACTGTTTGTGGCGATGTATCTCGCGTAGCTCTTTTCCCCGTTGAGAAATCCCTCTCTTAGCAGTGGGGATTGTACTTCGTACCCAGAACAACATTCGTAATCCTTGCAACCTGTAATTGTGAGAATTGTAGCCAACCAGGATGGCGTAACAGGGATTAAGGGACCCATTAGGTTTTGTCAATTTGCCGAGTCAATACCTATGGTAGTTTCCAGAGAATAGTGACTCTCTCTTCGATTAGCTGGGACAGCTCATCTGAACTGCGATCCTTGACTTGACTACCTCTGATGCAAAGCGATGTACGTAATCCAAAATAGAAACTGGCAAGCAAGTATTTGAAGGTGCGCGAAAAAGGGGAAGAGCCAAACGAAAAGAAAGAAAAAAAAAGAAGAAGAAAAAAGACTTGTCAAACCTTCACAACGTGTTTTTCGTGTCTGTCCCTACTACTGCTACAAAACACCATGTTTTCGGATAATAAAAACACAAAGTGTCCTATGAGGTAGCAGCCCTAGACCCCTCCCATTATTGTTGGCAAATTTGTGTAGCAATTAGGCAAACACCTTCTTTACTCTGGAGGATTATTTTCAACTCCCTACCCTAGGGGAGCATCGTCATTTTATGCAACTTTTATACTAGCGCCACATGCATCTTATCGATAAGGGCTGGTCGGCGGCCTGAACCTCACGTCACAGATTGAGAGCTGTGTATTCTAGAGAAGGTCTAATAGGGGGGGTACTGTGGGTGGTCAGCGGTACTTTGCTCCTCACCGGGCTTTCGTGATGAAGGCCATGTTTTCACTTCGGCGTACGTTACGTAGTTCGCTCTCTGCCTGCTCTAGTCATGAATTCCGCAGAAAAAAAAAATGAAAAAGAAATGGGGAGGCGGGGGTCTCTCGGAGCTGTCTCCCATGCCGCCACACCATCTGTCGGGACTCATAGCCACAGAGTACCGGAACGCCTTAGACGTCAGAATTCCACGAATAAAAAGTACGAGGGAAAATAAGAAAAAAAAAAGACTCCAGCATAAAGCTCATACGTTCTGAGCCTGGTGCTTTCGAGGCTCAACAAAACCTGGCCTTCATTGAAGCAGTCGATTTAGGATTAATGAAGCTCTCCAGTGGAGAACAGAAAACACCGTGGTTGGGCCAGGTTCGGTGTTTTTTTTTTGTCGCCGGCTTGGCTTCCAGCAACAATTGTCGGCCCCACCCCAGTCCGGGCGTTTTTGCCACTTTGCATGCCCCTTCCATCCATAATAGGAAATATGACCGTAATGAACGATCGATCAGTGCGGAAGAGAGGTGAGCGAACCAGCTAAACTGAATGTCTTCTCCGGTTGCTTTGGGTTCCATCCGACCGACGATGCCAAAGCGTAAACTATGGGCTCGCCTGTTCAGGCATTGACTTGCCGGTGCCACTCGCTATGGTCAAATACCCCCGATTCCCCCACAAGTCTTTATCGAAGTTTTGCTCTGTTATCCTTTTGGACTCAGCAGCTGTAAGCTCAAAGAAGAGGCTTGTACCCCATGAGTACCGTACCGTCTCCCAAATTCTCATTCTTTGTCACAACCGTCGAATCGGACAAAACTGAGGCACGACCCAAGTCACTGTCCGATTTCAGAGCGGTTGAAACAAGATCGAGACACACACAAGTCCACATATGTCTGGACAGATGAAGCAAGACAGACACCTGTTTCGTGCCTATCAGAGAAACCGAAGCTGTTGATTACACAGCTGGAATCCTTGAACCAAGCTCGCTGAGAGATTCATCATACATACAGCTTGAAGCCTTATACCAGGCTCGCTGAGAGATTCATCACCATACAGCCAGAAACCTTGGATCAGGCTCAGTGAAATATTCATCACACACACATACCCACAGCCAGAAGCCTTAAATTAAGCTTGCTGAGAGATTCATCACACATACGCGTACCCATAGCTAGAAGCCTTATATTAGGCTCGCTGAGAGATTCATCGTATATACAGCTTGAAGCCTTGAATTAAGTATGCTGATAGATTCATCACACACACATACACACAGCCAGAAGCCTTAAATCAGAGATTCATTATATACACATATACATACACACACAGCTGGAAGCCTCGTATCAGGCTCACTTAGAGATTCATCATAAACATACAGCTGGAGAAAGCCTGCCGATAGTTGCAAGCTGTGATTCACTAGAAGTCTAAGATCCTGCGGTAAGCCAACATAGATTCTGATGGTTGAACAAACCCTCTTCGTGGACTACTATGAAACTCGTAGAACCACATGTGCCCTAAGATTAGACTATCTGGAAGGCCTAAAGCCCGAATACGTCTGTGACATCTTAAGTGACTGGATAATGCTACCCATCCTGCTCTACTGTGGAGGGTTCGGTATATGCTCGTGGGTGTCAAAACAGTAAATGGATGCCTCGTAGAATCTCTACACCCTGTTTAGGGTGAGGTGGGCCTGGTGTTTCTGGTCGGGATAAGAGCGAAGTAAGAGCCTTGCATTGGTTTGCTTTTTGTGGGATTCCTTCCCCTACAAAATCCATTTTCTTCGTTTCCGCAAATTCCGAGGTTGAGCCTATTGCTTTCTTGCCGCGCAAATCTGCACTGATGAGTCGTGAATGGTCAATAGTGACCTTTTGCAAAGGGCTTACCGTCTTCTGGTTTAGCTAGGTACAATAAACAACACATTACCTAGTAAGAACCTAACAACGGGAATCATCCCGTTTCGGACGCGGTCTAAGCCAATGCAAATGGCCCGTTCCGCTTGCACACCAGAGGTGTCTGGATAGAAGCGCTTGGCCGCGCTGATAGCCATTGAAAACGTCTGTTTTCTGCTGTCGGAGCCGTGCCTCGGCCCCGTTGTTGGTTTGGACTCCAGTGTCCAAAGTGAAGCAGATGAAGAAAAGCGTACATGGGCTGGAATGAATCTTTCTGATAACGGCCGTTGGAGTCTTATCTCCCCTTCGAGATGTACTTGTAATCTGTTCACATGAACTAGGATCTTGTCGCAAACCTCTCTCATCGACACCCGAGGCGCTTCTCTTGTCAAGGGTCTTGAATCTTCCGACGTTAATGCTTCTTGGCTGATTATGAGTGGCACCCCGAAGCAAAACCTTGTGCTGTTGAGAGGATACTAATTGGTAGAGGCCCTGACTAACTCACCATTGGCTCCGTCTGGCCGGGATATGTGATGAAACTTGTTACTGACATGAGCTGTTCTTATCATGTGACGAATCTCAGCCTCTCTGATCGCGGATAGCTTCCTCCCAGCGCATTGTGACTGTGCGTGAGCTTGATACATAGAAAAGCTGCGATTATTGAGGTGCAATTCTCTTTGCTCTATTGCCTTACTGCGAGATAGTTGCTCCTTGGTAATTTGAAAGCTTGTCATAGACCATATCGTAACTCTCTTGCCTGGGCTTTGGTAAGATGGAACCTAACATGGAAGACAGATATGGCTATTCTCTCCGTGGCTCTCTGTACCGCTGATACGGAAGCAAAGATAACGGTCTGGGGGTCATCGCTCATCGCCTCCAGCCCCTTGGAGACAATGCCACACCCCCCTTTTTAACCCTCAAGACTAATAGACACTATGCCCTGAACAACACCAATGAAAGACGCGGGATATCACCGTGTCGCAAGTGGAACGATGCTGTAATGAGCCATGCACTGTAGCGCTTAATATGGGCCTCAAGTCTTGACTGAGTGGGAAGAAGGCTCATTCTTGACATTATGGTGGGTCGAATGGATGGCTGTGTCACTACTGCCTAAGATCCAGCGTTGGGCTTTCAGCAAGGTTTTGCCAAGGGCTCTCGATTGCGATGGGATGGAGACAACTACTAAGAATTAGAGGTATTTATATAACTCTCTATGTACTCTTCAATCTGGTTGACATGCAACCCTTTCTCACTTTTCTTTCTCACGTCAAAGACTCGATTATTGTTACCACTCATCTCCCAATAACTGTCAATACAATTAGACAATGGAGGCATCAACAAAACGCAAGAGCCAACTTGGGCCCGAAGATGAAACGCTCGTAATATTCAATAACGATCTCCCTGATTCAGACAACTGGGCTGCTGCCCTCGTCCAGGCTCTGAACGCATCGAGAACAAACACCCGCGTTGTGTTCATTTTGGAGTCGCGCCAAGTCTCCCTAGCGTCCTACATGACGGCCAAGGACCAGCGCGCTCTTCTGAAAGTGATTCAGAAAAGCAGTGGCAAATGCATTTTTGATGCGCGCAAAGTGATGCTGAACGGTTTCTCCGGGGATTACCACGGCCACACACGAGATTGGGATCTCGAGTTACTCTCTGACGAGGAGAGGAATTTGGTGAGTTCCTCTTTCGTTATTTCTGATGACAGAATGTCACTGATTATTCGGGATCCTAGTTGCGCAAGGTCGAAAGACCGGCTTATGACCCTAAGCCAGATGCCATATTGCATGCAGAACTTGTGACATTGGACTTCGCCAGCTATCTAGTCAAACACTCGTTCGGCCGTAGCTATAAAGGCACAGGAGAGATTTGTCGATCCAACATCGAAATCCTTATTGACAGTGACAGTCTGCCAAAGATCAAAAACCCCGTAAATCTTAATGCTCATCATCGGGATGAGATTTTCGGGCGCAACCATCCCGAACTCCAAAGCTTCGAGAAAGCAGCAACAATGGAGGGCGAAGAACGGAAAGAGGCCTTCCGGAACTACTACAGGGAGTCCATTCATCGGAAGACCAAGGAGCTGGGTGACTCAGTGAAAGTCTTGGTGAAAGGCTCGATGAAAGGCTCGGCGGAAGACTCAGCGAAACACTCGGCAATTCCTATCGGACACCTCGACCGAACGAATCTATACGAGAGAATTGAAGCCGCTAAATCTGTTCATTGGTTCGGTGGTTGTTCGCTCACTCTCTTGCAAGATGTCCATAGAGCAGGTCTTGCTGCCAAGTTGAACTGCTGCGTGCAGGCGGTGAGTGCCAGATTGATTGACATGTACGAGGAATCAAAGCTGATGAATGACGAGGGTACGTTCGATTTGTCGGACAATTTATTTCCTGAGCAATTCAATATTTGTCTCAACAGAGATGCCGCTGACTACGTCTTCGAACACCACGCAGACTTTGCGGATTTCCTGGTCGTGCCAACCAATTCAGCACAGGCGGTTCAATACTCGATGCGAGGTATCTTGAATCTCGATGAGAAGGATCTCGGGCAAAGGATTCTGGGTTTCAACTTTTACAAGGATCCCATCGAGATCAGACGGCAACCAGTGATACTGAGAGAGGAATATAACGACAAGCGGGTCGTGATGCCGGATTTGACAGCCCTCCTTGGCATGGTTGCTCCTAGTAGTCTTGGGGGTGAGGCCAGAAATGTCAAGGTCAAGAGGTCGAAAAACAAAGAGGAACCGCTCCTGTTTGAATTATCGGATTCAACTTTGGATATGAGGGTGTATCATCTTGAAAAACGCTCTGAACCCTTCGATATCGCGCCACTCGTGGATCGCTGGGTTTCCATGGCTCAGTCTGCTCAGATTCATGCGACAGACTGATAAGCCGTTGAATGGTTGGATGAATTGGGGTTAGGGCATCTACGTAAAAGATGTATGCTGAAGGATGTATTGTTTTGTTTTTCAGGTATTAGAGAGTGACTATGACTTGGGCCACTGTGTTAGCATTGGGATATGATGCTTTGATGCTATGATGTGTTGGAAATGTGTTCTTTATCATAGGTAGTTGAAGCCGTGATAACCGCCATACAAAACTATCTTCCTGTGACCAGTCTGGTGACCTATTCAGAAGTTCTTTGGCCCCGAACTCACGCTTCACCATGCCGCTGTTAAAGGCGAAGGGTAACATGATAGTGTTGGTCAAAAAGGGAAGGCAATGATGAGGAGGAGCTCGTGGTTACATTCACTTTTGGTAGAGCCGACTGCTTTGTGTGTTGCTCATAGAGCAAAGACAAAAGATAGCTTTATCCTAGTATATGGGTTTGTAATACCTGATGTATGGTCTCTATACGTTCTTCAACCACGTCACTACCAACTCGTTCACCTGTTCAGGTGATTCCCAAATAGCCCAGCGCGAGGCTTCGACTTCATCTCTGGTCAAGTTCTCGAAGTATCGATCCATCCCATCCAACATGTTGGAAGTCACTGCCTCATCTCTCGTGAGAGCGAGGAAAAGCACCGGCATATGGAAGCTAATCGGCTTGAGCAAGAGTCGGAGCTCATCGAAGTAGTTAAGCACATGTGTGCGGAACCAGTTGAGGGGTGTCATCAGCCTAGCATTTCCATCTTGAAAATACTTCGAAGTATAGTAATCAAGTTCATCATCGGAGATGATTCGAGGTTGATTAATTTTGGCGAGATTCTCAAAGAGAACGCCGTTGGTGACATCAAATCCGGGTTCACCATCAGCGGTGGTGCCTCCAAACATAGCATTGAGAAACTGCCGAACCTCTTCTTTGTCCTTGATGCTGTCTTCGATTTCTCTGCCTCTGAGCTGCAGCTGATGCCTCAAGGTTGTAAACTTTCCACTGCGAGTAGTGTCTTCCAGGGTGAGGAACCTCGAGGAGGGCGGGATGAAAGGAACGCCGATGCTGAAAAGGCCCAGGACCAGGTCAGGAAACCACATGGCAACGCGCCACGCCGCCACGCCCCCCAAGCCATGTCCGCCAAGTATGATTTTCTTTTCTTTAGCCACAACATATGCCAGCTCTTTGATGTCTTCGGCAATGGTTTTCAAGGAATAATGGTGCGGATGATCCGGTGCAGCAGTATCCCCGAACCCGAGCATGTCCGGTGCCACAACCTCGTAGCCTAGAGAGGCAAGACGTGGAATCTGGTATCGCCAGCCGAATCCTAGATCAGGGAAACTATGCATGAGGATGATTGTACCAAGTGGATCGTTGACTGGGCCTGCGCGGATGTAGTGGTATGGCCTGCCGCGGATAGATGCTACGCACGACGTGGCCCTGGAATCATTGACGCCCAGTTTGTCGAATTCCATCTTGTTGAGATCGGAGGCCTGAGGAATGAGCTTGGACGCTTGAGTGGTGCTCATGGCGAATAAAGCCTCCAGAGAGATGGAAATAGTATAAAAAATGAGCTTATATGAAAGACGATGCTTCTTGAAGCGATAGGATATGAAGGGCGTCGTATCGTTGTAGTTGGGATTGGCTAGGTCCTATATAGCTGCGACAAGCGTAAAGAATGGGCAGCCAGCCATAAGAGCTACCTAAACTGGGTAATCAAAAAGAACAACAATTATTTTTATCTGCAATGATACAAAAAGCTGTTAACCATAATAGCGAGGAAGAACAAATTTAGTCAATTTTGGCCTTTATGTTCACGGGTAATGCATTCCCCTTCGCCTTCTTGCTTACTAGCACCTAACCAACGTCCAAAATGTCCAAAATTTCCGTAATCGCCTCACGCTACCGAGTCATGGCTTACTAGTTGCGCCATAGCCCAGAGTCATATACAGACGTGAAAATATTAATGCAACAGAGATTTTGGGACTGGGGATACTTGATAGCGTTAGAGTACATCAAGCGACGTGGCCAATTTCTGCCCAGTCTTGGTTAAAGCACTCTATCATGTTATTTTTCTTTTTTGTTTTACATTTTCGTCATGGCTCCTCAAACGTAATTTGCCTTCCATGGATCATCTTCTCCTTCCACTTACACATGATACGACATGGTGTTTTAGAGATAGCCGAAGGTCCGCCTCCAAAAGAAACCGCCGCTGCTCATGTCACGTCGGGAAGACCATATCCGTTTCACTGTCTGAAGCCGATTGATACTCGTTGCGTTGATGATATTTATTGACATGGTCTGGCAAATAGAGCCAATGTACCCGCGCGAAGACTCGAAATTCGTCGGTGGTCTTAATCTCCGGCACGTATGTGATCCAGTCGCTACGGGGGCTTCCAAACGCTTCTAAAGATACCAGAAGGTATCTTCTCCTTTTGCCGTGTGGAATAGTGGTCTATTGTGTTCATAGTATGCTTGTAGATTACTAGTTTGGATGGTCACCTGGTTAGAACTCTCCCGCTTTTTGCTTTGGCTTCTTGGAGATGTGGTCTTGGGCTTGGGCTTGCTATGAAATATCCTGAAACGAGACTCATCAGTCAATTCCATTATCGATATTATAGGCGATTTGAATGGCCAACTAAGAGTAGACACAATAGGGTGAGACAAAGGGAGTTGACTGAAGAACGAGCGGTTTCAAAGAATCTGTCTGTCATAAGCATACGGATTTTTATATAGGCGACTAGCTGACGGTAGACAATCCATTGACCCCCAGAGTCTCAGCCACAGCTACTTTTTCATTACAAAATGGCCGCTGGTTAGGGCTGAAATAGAAGTGCTTGTTGATAGCCACCACGTGACCCCGTTCCACACATGTTGGGATCAACGTTGGACTGTCTCAAGGTCATCCCCGTCAGAAAGATACGCGTATTCAGAGGCGAAAGGATCTCTGAGAGTTTGATCGGACTCCGCTTCGGAATCGCTTCCATGATCCAGGCAAGCGCGCTCCAACTCCATCGCTAGGTTAGAGGTAGACAGACGCGGAGGACCCCACCACTCGAATGAGATGCTTTCTAAGTTAGGGCAGTTGTCCAGAGCGGAAAAGTGCGACAAGACCTCTGCCAAGCCAGCGTTTGGACACTCGTGTCTGCCAACCTTGACCGTGACTCTCCGCACAAGCAATTTGACTGAGATGGCGTTTGTCCAGTGTCCAAGGATATCTTCTAGGAAATGATTCAACCCCGCCCAGAAGACGACAAAAGAATTCTCTTCGTAGAATATCCGCCGTGCCTCTTGGATTAGCCGCTGCCCAGACGAAGTGTCTTCAAATCTTTCCTTCAACAGCCTGAAGCAGTGAATACTCTGTTGGTACGTCTCGTAAATGGGATGTCGGATGACGAGAGGTGCCGTCTCAACTAAACATTGACGCAACAGTCTATGTCGTTTGCTCTCGGGCAGTGCTTCAAGATCATCCAAGCACTTGCCATTGGCTGTACAGTTGTATTTATCACTGCATAGGACGTGCCAGGCGGAAGCACCTTCGGGCGTAGAAGGAACCTGCACGATTCCGTTAGCGGTCTCTGATTCCAGTGTGAAATTAGAGAAGGCGCTTGTTTCCGGCAATAGTCGGTGACCCTAATTCTTACCCCATACTGGTTGTCCATGATGTATTGTTGCATTCGTACTTGGTATATTGCCTGATATGCTCGTGATCTTGGGACAGTGTCTATGTGACGACAATGCAATGAGTCTATAAGTATCTACTCGTGCCTAAGAGGTCTTATGCAGGATAGATTCTCGGTGTCATAGTGTCGAAATGGCCTCTGGGAAAAGTAGTCATAGGATGCAACATTTTATGGCCGTCGCCATCTAGTGGTTCACTGGGAGGAAATTTTGACTCCTTTCTTCCCCTCACCTGATGCAATTGAGTAAAACCAGCACGGCCATTTTTGTAGGCAATGCCAGTTTTAGAGATGTGCGAACGAGCCTCACGGAAAAGGGGCTTCGGGATGTCATCCCTCGATCCCTGCTGCATTCAACTTGGCACAGGTATATGAGCCAATTCAGACGGTATTATGTATTAATGACTGCATGTATTGATAGCTGCGGTTCTTGTTGCTGTGGTAGGTGGCCTCTTCTAGATTTGCTATTGAAGATAATAGTTATTCTTTTCTTCTTTTCCAATGACGTCTTGGTCGCTCACTACGTCAGGGAAAACACTTAGAAACACATGACAGCACCAAAGCCCAATGCGGTAGGACACTATTTGAAGATAACATTGGGCTAAGGCGAAGTCAGGATTTATCTTGTGTTGGTATCTAGGGTAATCGCATTATAGAAATTATCCATATCATCCAGTGACAGCGGTGAATGATGATCGCGGTGTTTTGCCGTGTCTAGTTGCATTCTGAGCTGTGGAGTCTATGGAGTCTTCTCAGACTTTGAGATTCTACCCTCATACTGCATACTTGTGACTAAAACATACAACACTGTGCTACTACTAGGCTGAGTGCCACTGGCTGACCTATGTTTGAGTACTGAAGGTCTCGGTGAATTAGATCGGCCCCCGTACGGGCATGGGCACTCCATCCAAAGATTCAGGTAAAGAGAAAAGCTCAGACTAGAATGTAACATCATGCTAGAATGCTGACATAGGCGATGCATCCGATAGTAAATCTGAGCTATATTGAATCTCCTACTATCCGGCATCAAACTCTCTGTCTCTTCCGGACTAATTGTTCAATTTGTTTGCAAGCATCAGCAGAGTATATGCCATATTTCCATTCAGACTCCTGGCTCTCCTCAGAATCTGGAAACCCATGGCGCCGTTTGAGGGTATGGGAGGAGTTGGTCGTGGTGGCAGCGCCGAATTGTAGTGCTCCGTCCTCAGCGCTTCCTTTCTTCGGCAGATTTGTTGGAATTTGGGGAAAGATAGTAGAAATGTAGTCCCGCATCCCCCTCTCTGAGCTATTTTTGGCGAGGCCAGACAGGGGTATCGTAAGCCCTGTTGGAATCACGCCGTCGTAAATGCCACCATCATGCCAGGTCTCCGTAGGCAGGTGCCCCAGCTGGCTGTGACATGATGTTGACACTTGTGTCGAAGCCATGTAGGGATTAAAGCTGATACACCAAGGAAAGGGGGCAGAGGGCTCTGGATGGCCCTCATTAATGTGTTCTTGGCAGAAGCACTCCTGAGAACACCACGACCAGATTCCCATCAATGGATCGCCAGCATCAACTGTCACGGATTGAATGGAATGAGGAGAAAGTCCTACGCATGGATGTTCGAGTGTCCAGGGCGTTATAGGAGATGTGATGACAGAGGGGTCAACAAATTTCGGCTGGTGATAGGTCTGATGGGACTGAACTTGCTCTAAGTACGTCGCCATCATACTCAATTGACTTGGTGATGGCTGTTGATAGGACTGAAGTTGACAGAAATGCTGCTCTGAAGAAGCTTTAGACATCTCTTTAGAGGGAAAAGAGGCGACGAGAGCGTTTGAAAAAGGTGAGCGAGGTTGGGCCAGACTGAATGCCGTTGTCGTCATTTTGCATTTGATGCGTTAGGGAAAACATTCCAAAAAATTTTATTACGAAGGGAAGGACGCTTTAAGCAAGCTATCCTGACTCATGATATTGCTGGACTTGAGACTCATCAACACGGAAAAGGGGTGGACTACTTGGCGAGACATAAGCTGCCCTTGCGTCGCCCCTCCCACCCGCGTCCAACGCTGTGGATCGAACGATCTTGAGACGTTTCCCCTAATCTAACAGCATCCTGAAGAAAATGAGCCGGTACTTATGGAGCACCCCGAGATCTTCTTGGCGAATCCAAGAACAGAACTCGATTGCGACAAGGAAGAACAAATGAACTAGCTAAGCCTTCGACTCCGTGACCACTGCCCCGCAAAATTACGTTGTCTTGGTCGTCTATGATTAGACTCGAGTACCGAAGGTTTCCTAATATGAAGACCGTGGCCACGTTGTTCGAGCGGGAGCTGCCGACACGGGATCGACATGGTCGCCCTCTTTATCGAATATTTGGACTGGCTGCCAGACTGGAAGACGCGCTGTATACTAGCGGGAGAACTCGGGCTTTGAATATCAGCCAAGATCTATAGCAGTAAGCGGCAGCAGATACCGGGGTGTGCTTGATCATCTTTGCGGATGTGTGAGGCCAGGTCCGTACTCTGACCGGGTGAAAATGGGCCGGTAAAGGCCATCTCCTGGGAGGGATTTTCTGTGAACAAGACTCAACACCCATTTGGAAGCCTCGCTGGGTCAGACAGAACATGACTAAAAATAGCTTTGCATCCACCTCTACCTACATGACTCCGCCTTCTGCACAAAGCTACCTATAGCACAAGGTAGTACACGTAATCTCATCTTTCTTGATTTTATTTAATAATTCGCCTTTCCCTTTCCACTTCTAGTTGAACTAGAGGCTCTAAAAGCTACATAGACCGCTACTCTAGAGTGCTGAGTGTCTTCAGACCTGATTTCAACATGGACACCGCTACGTCAGTTGCTGATATCGTGCCATTTGATCAGGATGATGCACAAGAAACGATGGCCGAGTGGGCGAGGCTCAGGAATGACCTCCTGGTGAGATTCCACCTCAAAGATGAATGAGAAGAGAAGTCTGGAGCTAACAGTTATTCTAACGTAGAAGGCTAATCCGTGCGCACGAAAGCGATTCTGTTTGCTCCTACAGATCATCGGATTGAGCCTCCTCGGCCAGTACGATGGAAGCAAAGCATCTGAGCTACTGGCTAGGGATGAGAAGTCCTTGTTGGCATCCTTCATGGAGGCAGAAGAAGATTTAGAGCCGGGCTCATTCGATTACGATCACGCCCATCATATCATCACCCTGGCACGTAGCCTGCTTGAGGGACCAGATGGTGAACAAAACATTTGCCGTCCTCGCTACGACTCGAACTACTCGGAACTGGAAAACCAAATAATGCTTGGTGCGATCATCGAGGTTGAGGGATCCTGCTCAATGGAGAACATTGACCCCGTCCAGATGCATCAAACGATTTGCCGGTCAACGCTTATTGGGCAAGAGCACTTAGAGCTATCAGAAGTCATTCAGCTCATAGCGACATCTCGAAGGGCTCTGCAGGACTGGGTGTTGGTATAAGAAGAGATCCATTCGGCTCTTACAAAGGCTGGCTTTTTTATTATAGGCTGCGATGATGTCAAAGCCATCGGCCACAATAATAAAAAAACACAGCCATTAAGACATGACGGTATCAAAACCCAATACCGCAAAACACCGTAACCTTATTTTTTGACTTCTATGGTAACCGCCACAAAGAATCAGATGGAAAGATGCGTCTTCTGTGCAAGATGACACCTTTCATTATCCCCGGAAGGATGAAAAAAGGCTGGCATTCTCTCTTGGTAACTCAGACAATGGGATTGAGATTGAAGAGACCAATAGCTTAGTCTTTAGGATCTGTATATAAATAAAAATATGAGTATTGCAGGGTTTGGTAATTGTAGAAAGAGAACAGTTACACGTGACAACGCAGATCTGACATATAAAGCTCGTAGCCATGACGGAAGTCATGGTGAGGGCCTTGAGCTATAGAAAGATCGATCGTATGGATGAGTTATCTCGGCTTCAATCATCATAAAGAACACATTTTCAACACAGCATAGCGTCATATCCCAATGCTGACACAATGGTTATAGAAAGGTCATAGGCTATAAAAGAGGGTATATAGTAAAATGAGACTAATAAAAGGAATATAACCAGGGGAATGGTAACCTTTAATATACCATAGTGATTTTAATGATATTAGACTTAGGGGTATTGGCCGCCTCTGTACGTATTACTAGAGGGACGGTATATGCGTCATACAATCATTAAAGCGCGCCATATCCGGCAACGCACGCTCCCGGATTACCCATAGCCGCCGGAGTAACGATCACAGGGGACCAGAGTTGGTGGCCGCGTCAAAAAGGGGCCGAGGGCGTCACAGCCGCAGAAGGTGTAATCCCGGGCTCATTCCTTAGAGTGTTCTACACGTCACTCGGTGACCTGGACAAACATGAGATTATGAAGCGAGAGTAGGACGTAGTTGTGATAACAGTCGGTATTTCAACATACCCAAAAGCTTTCTTTCTGGAGCCCTCAGTTGTCGTTTGTCAGAACCTGGTGGGTCATTACCCCCTTGGTAGTTCCTGTTTCGAAGCCCTTGATTCGCTATCGCGCAGAGAGGCTTTTGATGCTTACTCACTTCACGGCAGTGGCTGCAATCGTGAGGCTTTTCGCCAACCACAATCTAGACCCACTACCTACCTAGGTTTTGATAATTTGCCGAGTCGATACGGTAATCTATCCAGGGGCTGGCGAAAGCTGACCACTAGTGAAGCTCAGGAAGGCTGGCACTGGTAATCTGGGTGTGGCATGGCGGTGTTTTTGAATGTCGAATAATGAAACCTTCTTGCTATTACCGCTATGGCTTCATGATACTGAATGGGTTTGTCCTACGCTCAGGCATGAACTTCGTTGGTGAGCCTGTAAATGAACGCAAGTGTCTCTCTGTAGGCTAAAGAGGGCGGTGCTGGCCGGAGTCATCTTTGTTGTAGCGACCCAGGGGCTCCTGGCTATTCTGGTCTGTAGAGTTTGGCCACGTTCTGACGTATGATGTTCAGGGGTGAGATTCGGCTCGAGCAGTCACAGCTTGACTAAACCTCTTCCTTGTCAAGTGTTCCATGCGGGAAAACCGCTGACGCTGGCCATCTGGCCTGACAGCCACTCCACCTTCTCATCAACCTATTTATTCCGTACATCGTGCACGCTCTATCCACCAACAGAACAAGTTGATTGGCCACCAGGATGACGACTCTGGCAATTGCCTGGTTCTGGGCGAAGCAAGACATGCCAAAAAGCAAGAACAGTACCGACAGAAGTACGTAGGCCCGCAAACAGTTGCGCGACTCTCCAAACAAGCCCGCATAGCGATAGCATCGTACCACACCAAAAAGAAAGCAGAAACTCATCCACATCATCCACGTAGCCGGCCAATAGGTGGGGAGTATAATTCGCAATGTACAGGTGGAGATCGTGGCAATGGCAATAGCAAGGAATGGAATCATGGAAAGTCGCCAGACAGATTCGTTCCTAGCCCAGAATTTGTCGAATGAATGGTTACTCTGGAAAGCTTCGGCGGCTGCCAGGGCTTCATCAGGGAACATGGATGTCTGTGAGTGCAGAATGAGTTATTGCCTATTTTTCTTGAAAACTGAGCACAACATACTTGAAATAGCGAGTAAGATGTGATGGTAATCACCCCAAACGCCTCATGTAGAGCCCCATTCCCAAGACCGTATGAAGTTGTCTGGAAGATGCCTCCTAAAAGGATGACGGCGAGGCCGACCTGAATTCGGGCTCGAATGGCACCTGACATCCGCGTGACGCCCTGTGGAAGCCTCGTTGTCGACTCGACGGCGGACCTGAAATTGCAATGGTACAAAAGACCGGCAAAGAGAGTTTGAAGCGTATATGCTACGGTCGTTGCAAGAGCGCAGACATGGAGCTCAAGTATTGGGTCCATCCTAGAAATCAGGTATGGATGTTAGACTAGAAATGAAGAGATGATCGATAGAAGTATGATTGAGTAGAAAGTTCTGCACGCCAACCCCAGTAACCCTGAGGCCGTCTCTGGGTATTTATCTCCTGGACTCGAAGAGGCCCATGCCTGGAGGCGGATGGTGGTTGGATGGTCAAAGTATCCACCAGACCCCCCATTGCGTTGTTTTCTGTATTACGAAGAAGGTCGGAGGGTAAGGATGCGTCAAGACACTGATTGGGGATAAACTGGGTATGGAGAGTACTGTCTTGGGCATCATACGACGGTGTGCGCTTTCAACGGCCTCGTACTCATGGCTGCTGTCAGCAACGCGTGGCTGGGGTCCCTCCTTGCATCGATACCTGGGTACCTATACCAAACACATCCGACTCTAACTGGTGGAACGTTTGGTCCACAGACAAGATGAGACAACAGAAAGTTCACCGGGTTGGTGTACTATGGTCCCGGGGTGGCTCTCTCCTCTTCTCTGGAATTCATCATCCGGATTCCCCTTGCTGAAAGTGGAAGGTCGCGTCGCTTCAGCTCATCGATGAGTTGCACGGCGTAGTGAGGGACGTTGGCGACGAAGTAGTTGATGCTAAATCCTCTTTCGTGGTTCGTAAGATTGGCGCAATGAGAATAGACAAGGTCAAAACTTTGAAGCAGCTTGGGATATCGACGCAGACAGCGCAGGTTGTCTTTGGCAAAAGTGACAGAGTTGAGGATCCCTAGAAGTTGCAGGAAGGTGCCCGCGCGGACCCGAGCACCATATCGTAGCAACACTGAAGCAAGAGCCGCATCCGCGCGATCAACCGAGAGTGCGCTCTGTAACAAGGCATCCAGGAAGCAGTCAAACTCCTCTGCTGGGAGCACCGCTTCTGGGAACACAGCCGATCTTTCTCTCTGTAGTAGATCTAGTAAGTTCTGCAGCGCAACCACTTGTCGGCTCTTCTGGGTCGGAGGTACTTGTTCCGTCGCGACGGTGACGGCGAGATTTACAAGGCCCTGGATGCCCAAAGACTCCCGTATCATCAAGGCACCAGCTTCCAAGGCCCACAGAAGAGAAGAGAAGGTATGGTGCTCACAGAATTGTTTCAGTGGCGCTTTCACATCTGCCCCTAGCTCAAGGAGTGTACGCAATACCCGCGCACGTCTGTGGTAGACAGCTAGTGTCAATGCTGTACAACCGTACCCGAGATTGGAGTTGAGGTCTATCCCTTTGGTGGTCACTATCACCTTGACGAGTTCTGCAAGGCCTTGACTAACTGCAGCGGAGTAGACATCAAAGTGAGGAGGCTGGAGTCCAACGGATGCTCCCTTATGTACCAAGAGTATCGCGGTCGACTCTTGGTCATGCAGGATAGCCTCGGCCAGTGGTGTTCTAAAGAAGTTCTCTGGACCGTCCGGGTCAATGCCTTGATCTAATATGAAGGAAACAATGTCATCTAGTCCCAGTCTGGCTGCCATGTGGATTGGAGAAGCAAGTGTCGCGTCGGAATGGTGAAAGGCTAAGTGATGATGGTTGCGAGCATCACGGCACTGCTTGAAGTTTGCCCCGGCCGTCTTTGCTGCGTTAAGAGTTTGTAGGGCAAGGGATTGGTCATGGCATCGGAAGATGGCATGGAATACAGACGAACATTTATGATGTTCAACGTCGTTCTGGTACAGAACGTAGTTGCAAATGCCATGGAGTCGGGTGCAGCAACGCACAAGGGAAGCCAGGTCTTTCGGTGTACATTCTCCTGCGATCATGGAAATGATCTCATTTGGCAGCAGGACTATCATGGCGGATGAATCTCTGGTGGCTCGGCTGCTCAATTTGTCGCATTTGGAATACAGTGAGAAGTTTGAGCAACGGAAGATGGGCGATCACAGAAGAGGCGACATTTCAATTGAAGATAGCAGCTGCAGAAGCCATGGACATGACCGCGTCGCCAGTCATCAGTATCAAATAACGGCTGGGCTTTGGGTGAGATGAGGTGAAAGGGGCTGCCGTTGATGAATTACGCGTCCAGATTAGCTCAAATTCTCGATCAAGCTAGCTTACTCATTGAACTTGCCGGTTGCTTGTTTTCGGCTATTATTATTTGTAGGTCAACGGTGGTGTGAGCGGGCCACTTTTTCGGACGGACCGATAAGCTTAAAAATGATGGTGAACATCCATTAATGGCTGTCGCACGATGCGAAGACTTGCGCGTGGAACCATGATCACTCATTCTCTGTTTATGACTGTTCGCCTATTAAATCATAGGAACGATGTGCAAAAGGAATAGGCCAGTCTTCTGCTCCATGTATATGGCAGTTTGACCGTGAAGGCATCGACACTACATGATCACGACTCGATTTCAGTCCTGAATGAAGAACAGGGAGAGAAGAAGACGCATCGTCGCCGTCGACATGGCTAAGCGACACCAGCTAAAAAGAACACGGAAGGCTAAGGGCGATATGTAAGTTTGATACACTAAGGACGATCAAGTTCGTATTAATGTTTCTAAAGATTCATAGTGGATTCGATTCAGAGCCACATCATACATGACGATGTAGGTTCTTTGATATTTAGCGACTCGCTGTTAGCGTGTTTGCATTGGGTGAGCATGAAGCGCTGACCTGGCGATCGCGGCGTCCTGTAGGGGAGTGTAAGGTTTTTGGTCAAGTGGCAAGGGTTTGAGGATGAGAGCACCTGGACGTGGGAGCCCTTGGAAAATCTCAGGTACGTGATTCACCTTAACCTAGAGCCAAGATTCTAAGTCTGATTATAACAGAATTTCGGGCGAAGAGATAGTCCAAGGCTACATCAATATGCTAGCCGGGAGCTCTGGTAGCAGCAAAGAATTAGAAGACGCAGTTAACCAGGACCGCCATGACAGCGCAAGTGGTCAGGATCAGGGGCTCTCGCTACGGAAGAGCGTCTCCCGACCTGTGGTTTCGAAGACTAATTGGAATCCTCCTAGTGGATCGTGGGAGGATAAGATCCAAACCATCGATGGTTGCGAGTTCTCAAATGACAGAGACTTGGTCGTTTACATAACGTGGAAAGGGGGAAGAAGGACAAAACATAAAGCCCAGACCATGCATTCAAAATGTCCACGAATGGTACGTACAACTATTGGCTCCTAGTTGAGATTTCTCTGCTAAACAGTAAAGCTCCTTCGCTTTTATGAACAATACATCGAAATTTCCTAAATCGCGAGCGGTGTATCCCGATTCATGGCGCCCGGGTAGTGTGGCAAGTTTTGTAAATGCAGGCTTGTATTTGTAACTTTATATTCTGGCATCTTGCTATACTTTAAGTTGCATATGACATCAAAATATTGATATTACCCGCTATATATTTGTGCAAAGTAAACAAAGGGAATGGAATGATTTTATGTCCTGACCAGTATCTATTACCTCACGCCTGTACAGAACTGCAACAAGGGACACATTGGCGATATACTTGAGTTACGCTTCATAAATGTTTGAAAATACGTTCTGCTAAGTGGTGCTCGCCCCTCTAACAAGATAAGATGACATCTTTGAGGGAAAACTTTGTCATAGGGAGGAACAAAAGCTCGGCAAAATAGTCCTCAAAAATGTCTCATCCTCATTGCCGTCCCACGTTTACACAGGTTGACGTCCATGTATTGTTACCAGGGCCAATAATACAGCACGTCGCAATGGAAGGATGCTGGCTAATGGGCGGTGTAATAGGGACCACGCTCATGGTTATGAGTGTGATGAATTGAAGGTTCTGATTACGATGGATTAAGACCCTTGATAACAGGCAGCTTGCTACCCTGGAGTCGTTACCGACCTTACTGGGTTTATATACTGGCAGGCATTCAGGACATTGTCGCTAGTTGCTGAGTGAATGCTGCCGGTGACGCCTTGTAAGGTCTAAAGCCAGGTCTCAAATGAGAGGATATCTACTCGCGAGCTCGAGGCGCTATGAAATCGGATTGGGACTCACTACGTGAGAAAAGGCCTACCCAAGACACGTAACCCAACTGCGAGATGCAGACCTGATAGCAACTAAGAATAGGGTCTATGATGCTAACGGTGAGTGGCAAAATCATTATTGATAACTAGATACAGGACTTTTGCGTTACTTCTGCGTCAAGACTTGGGCATTCGCTCAGTATAATATACAGTGAGACGAACTGGACTGTGTTTTCTTGTTTATCCAGAGGATAAGCTATTCTGTTCCCGCGATGGTACCCGCCTCTCTTTGGGTCTATCTCTATAGGCTTGAACCGTGTCAATTAGACCTGTCTAGGATTTCTCGATCTTCTAGTTGAGTTATCTTGTTCGTAGCTATAACAAAGAACACATTTTCAATGAACCATAGCACTATGTCCCAATGCCAACACAATCGCTAGGATCTCTTAAGGGCTCTTTGGCATAGCCGTGAAGACAAAGTAAAAAAATAGAGCGAGATGGATCATTTCTCCCATTTCTGACATTTTTATGGTGGTATTAGGAGGACTAAAGGGTGACAGAACTGATAATCGTTTGCGATGCTTGAGACGTAACTGGTGTTGTAGATTTGTACCTGGTGAGTTCAGTATCAACACATAAGCGACCTTAAATCGCACTTTCCATCCAAGCTCTGTTATGAGATTATTGACAGTCCTTTAAATAGCTTCCGAATCATGGATAGCAGTGCATAGTGTCTTGAACACTCGTGACTAAGGCCGAAACAAGGCATGTGCCCTATCATAAGAGGGTCTGGCCTATGTGTAACAGGGACCTGAAGTAGGCACCGCCTTTGAAAATAGTCTATACATGGGCTAGCTTGGGATATAATTGGAAGGTCTGAAGCCATAGACCCAGGAAAAGGAAGTTCAAAGTCTACTCTAGGGCTAGCTACAGTAAACCAAACAGTGTAACAGCTTTCATATTGTCCAAGTGACACCCTAGGTTCCAAGCTTTACAAAATAATACAACACGCAGTCCATCTGATAAACCCCGCCCGCGTCGCTGCATTTGCTGTTGATGTATTCGAGGACTCCACGACATACATCGACATGATCTGTCCCGATGGCGTGTTTGGGACAGGATGGCAGCAACTGCATCCCAATCCAGACGTCATCATATGGCGCCTCTTCTATGGGATATTGGGCGCTGATCTCGACATCCTTGAGCCTATTGCAAAATGCCTCTGCAAAATCGACCCTGGCATCCTTACTTGAATGGAAATCTGCTGCCTTTGGGTGGCTATCCTTCCAACACACGAGCGCGTTTCCGGTGGCGGTTGCTGACGGTGACGATGCATACTGGGGACTGGTTGTAGCATGCAGAGTTGTTTTGCCGTCGGATGTTGTAGTGGTTGTTATTGAATCGCGGCTACTACTACTCGAGCTACTACTACTCGACTCACTACGTGTGGCCGAACCGGCGCGGCCTGTATTTCTATTTTTATTCAATTGCAGAGCTTGGGGGCAGTTGCTTGACCATGTCGCCGGGGGAATAAGCTCATTGCTTTCGTCGTATGGAATCTTATATGTTCTTCCGGGGTAAATCTTGTCCAGGTTCACACCCGGGTTCAGCGCCATAAGTTCACCATAGTCGAGACTCGGAATAGCCCGCCCGACATCTTCAGAAAATGTATCTCCATCATAGGGGATCCAAATGGCATATTTATGGGTGCAAGCCGCCTTAGTAAGTGAAGCAAAGATGAACCAGAGTATTGTTTTCATTCTCAATATCCGTTTCTTGATCATCAATAGATACGATGCTCACGCACGTGCGGCATCACTGATCTTATACTTCCCAAATGCGCCCTGGGTTGGCTACTATATTTACTTTTTCAGAGAGCCTAGAAAGAGCGTGGAGCTAATTCGCTTTTATAACAACGCACGATCGAAATGCTCAAAAAGAAGTCCCTGAATGGATGTTTTGCTAACGCTCTGATAACAGTTATGCTCAGTATAGGCCTAGATTTCGTGATACGTCCATTATCAACCTCTCTTTAGCAGTCTACAGAACTGTCAAATGGCTATAAATATCTCCTGTATGCCGGTCTTTGCATTGGGTACACTCGTTCAATGGGAATCGACGTGGTAAAAGATAGCAAGACCAAGAGAGGTCAATGGAAGAGGGAGGAAGATAGGCGGATTATCCAGCTTCGCGAAAGTGGAATGAAGTGGGACGATATCTCGAATCAGCTCCCTGGTAGAACTAAGGTCGCTTGTTCCAGACGCTACGACCAATACCTCAAGGGAAAAACGACCCGCTCAAAATTCTACAGACTATATCTACTCAGCTATCACTTGAAACTAAAGCCAATATCACGGAGGCGTCAGAATTGCAAGCGAGTTTTAAGTCTCCAGGCAATGCTTAAACAACCGCCCGACTAAGGAAATTAAAGGCCAAATATTGTTGCACACTCCGCTGGTCCGATAGGTGAACTCCTAGCCTTCTTTTTTATTCTTCTTTTATTTCCATTTGACACCAAAGTTTGTCACCCAATTGAGGTCCGCCAACAAGCTCCATTCTCACTAGCCTTTCTGTCATCGATCCTGACCTTGTCAAAGAAATTCATTTGTCAATCATTGTTGCAGCTGTGGACTGAGTTGCTACTAGGCATGGTCTGAACTTGACCTGAAGCGTAACAATGCGCCGATCGTGTATATTGCGGTGCCAGCATTAATCATTACCGAACGGCGGTAAACAGAAACCCTAGCCTACAAGTTTCCCTAGGGAGTTATAGTATCGTAGTGCAAATTACAATACTGATACTTCTATCTATCTTAGTAACCAGAGAGGGACAAAGATAGAGCATCTGCTTAGTATAGTACTTGCGTAGTAGGACTCTGTGGATGTATGGTAAATATTATTTCTTCGAGTGCTTAGAAGTTGTGGTTGTCGGGAATAAATGGCCTAATTAGTTGCCACGGTATAGAGTAGACAGCGAGCGAGCCTTGGCATTTAATTTGTATTCCTGGGTCTTCGCCAAACCACAAAGATATAAGAATGGTCTCTTTAGCGGAGACAGAAGTTAATAGTCTCTATTTTCAGCCAAGGCAATTATTAAATAAGATATTAAAAACATTCTAAAGTGTTATCTAAGGCCTTTTCGTCTTAGTTTCTTTTCTCTCTCTCCTTATTGCTTCTTGCCTATTATATAATATAAGGGTAGTAAAGCTCGCTTGTTTTAGTTTATAGCTTAGATATTAGAAAATGGTTTATATCTGCACAGAATGATCAAGCAATCAATGTATGGATTATTCTTAGTCAGGAAGCACCCTGCGTGTATTAAAGTAGCTACAAGGCTAGCACGAGTTCTTAATAGGTATCTCACTATTAGTATTCCTTTTGCTATAGTTAACTGCAAGACAAACGCTATAGATAGCTGGTTTGCCTATTAGCAATAGGATATGAGTATTCTTTCTGCTTAACACTTTGCGTATATATCATCTTCATTAGATAATAATATATCTTTCTATGCTTCTCATCAAGAATTTGACCAAAGGTACCCAGGTGTTGCCCCGTACTCAAGAAACAGGCCGGGTGTTTGGCAACTAAGACGAAGGCCTCCTCAAAAGACAGTTTCGCATCGGATTCTGGCGGACACAACGGCTGCTTTTCATCTTCTATAATAATTACCCATGGTTGAGCTAGATTTGAGGACCCCGTCTATAAATTCTCTTCGTGAGCTCCCACCGTGTATCCAGATCGCAATCCACGACCCAATAAAGACATGAGAGCACCATTTAGTAAAATATCACTTGCCACTGGCAGATGTCAACTTCCGAATATCCAAGAAAACAACGAGACAGGTACTGCACCTGTACACGAACCTGGCTCCAAATACTCAATGAGCATTTCAGATATCCCGGTCAATGTTGGGGAACGGTTGGCGTGTGAGAGCCTGGTTGGGACGATAGAAAGCGATTGGTACAGAGTGGACGCCCCACGAGCAAGAAATGGACGTTTCCACGACGAGGTACAGATGATGCTAGGCCAAATTGACATGATGTACCGCGAGATAGGCAGGTTAGAGAGTAAAGTCAACTACATGCAAGGCGTGCAAGAAGCGCAGAATGCAACGATCGAGCGTCTGCTAGAGCGGCTGCAGGAAACGAGGTGCGTGGCTGGGGAAGAGGAGCATGGAAATATTGCCCTTCTTGATTGAGCCTTCTTGCCTTGGGCATTTTCAATGTACATAAGAGAAGCGAAACAGACCAGACAAGGGGCTTTAAGGTCTGTGAATCAATTCTGGTCTTCTATCTAGGCGTTTGGGACGTGCATCTAATCATGGTTCATAACCGATCGTATAAATCCTAAAACCCATGCCCTGACGTTTCCCTTGTCATGAACATACATTTGCACCAACCGTTCCAGCACCGTCTTGGTTAAACTTATCCTTAGATGCGCCACCGCCGTCATATCGACATCCACACAAAAATATTGGCTCAGGCTTCCCGGCATGAACAGATCTTACTGCGAGTCTGGCGAAAGGGAAACGCATTCCTCAAACCCAATCCAAGCTATTGACGAACGACGATGTCTGGTCAAGAGATGCAGAGAGCAGCTTGCCGCCCACATAGGTAAAAGTAACCTGTCCCCTATATACTTGCCAATCGCTTACTCGGGTAAAGAACATAGAACTGGCATCATGATCGAGCCTCTGAAAGTCCGTTTGATAACTAAACAGACGGATTTGTACACTTGGGTCTATACGACCGAGGTCTCACATCTGTTTTCGAAAAACCTGAGTGACCATAACATTTCCGCATACAGGGAACTTTGCCGGGAGGTCGGGTACAGCTTCCATGCGGTAGTGTTCCCAAAGGCAGCAAACGGCGTGGAACATCGAAGGATTGACCACTGTTCCATTTCAATCTGCCCGCCTTCGCTTGAAGCGCCTGCTGAGCTCAGAAATATGACGTGCGACGAGATCTGTGCACATACTGCATCCCAGTTGTACTTGACAGAAGAAAGTCTGAAGGCGGAGAAAGCATGTCAAGATTACTTGAATAAGGAATTGGAGGCCTTGACGGCAGATCACGAAGATCTCGCTCGAAAGTTCAGGGAGCAGACCGAGAGAGCTAGCCAGAGTGAGACTTTGATGTACAAATGTCTCGATGTAATTGAGCAGATAAGAGTACTGGTGGAGGGTGTGCAGGAGGATTACAGGAGCACTGCAGACTGCAGCTTTTTCACGACATAGGCGCGGAATAGCTAAGATGAACTTCATGGATGCCATGACATGCATAGCGCGGATTTGACCTTCCCTAGTTGAAGATGCCCTATAACGGGCAAGCGGAGATCAGCACTACTTACGCTCAAGATTGACCTTTTCCTCGGTTCGCCTCTGTTCTCCTTGATGATACCAATGCAGGGGGGGGGGGGGGGGGTAGTGGTTAGGATAATATCATTTAATCCTATCCCGAATACTGCACAAGTCGTCTCACAGAGCATTATGACGGTAAATCCTGCCTTTATTAGACCTGGAGATCTAATCTAGTTTCTGCAACGTCGCGCGTGCAAGCATAGCTGGACTGTGGACTTGACGACTGGCACCTTCAAGCTAAATAACAGAGAGACAATAAATCAAACCCCGGCGCAACCCCTGCATAGTTTGATTACACAGTAATAACATTCGAAAAAATGGGAATACATGCTGCTCTTGCAGGAGGAACAAACCCACCCGGCCAAATAGCCGGTCCTGATCAACCAAGAGTGTGTGCATGTCTCTGGGGAGGGACGGTGGGCAAATGCCCTTAGGACCGAAATCTTTTGATTCTGGCTATACAGTTCGTCTTCGTTCGCATAAAACTTCTCGCCACTTTGTTCAGTGTCGTGCAGGGCATTCAGTAAGGGACGCATGCTTCACAGGAAGTAGGACACGGCAGTTTCACTTCAACCGCAAAGCTTGGGGCTAAGCAACAGAGAAATTAACTGGGCTCTATATGGAGAGGAATGAACGTTCTTTTTATGAAAAACCACTTGTATCTAGTATCTCGCGGGAGATAGAATTAGGCGGGCATGTCCGATACTGAGCTGAGATTATGGTCATAGAGTTGCTTAACTATTGTCTTCGTATTTATGACCACCAGAGATTCCAAAAGAAAAACAGGCAAAATCTGCTTTTCAACATGTATCGATATAAGTGTACTCTTGGCGGTATTAAGAATTAACACCGTGAAAGAAACTTCATAGCAGTGTGTTACCGAATGCATAAACGGCCAATGGCCATTTTTAGCGGTAATAAGTTCTTTCGTAGCTTGCGGTGTTTTATGGGATTGAGTTTTGGTACCTTCACGTATTAATGACTAATGTTTTTGCTGGTGTGGCCGATATCTTCTTGTCATCATTGCAGACAATAATAATAATAAGTTCTCTGATTTTCAGATGTCTTAAACTGAATCGCTCAGGAAGAGAACAAAATGGATGATTAGTCTGTGTTATGAGCGTTTACGTCAATGCTAGAAAGGTTTAATGATAAAATTCCTTTCTAGCGGCGAGCATAAAGATATAATACCCCTAGTTAACGGTCTTCCTGGAATAGCAAGTGCACGCTCCTCCTGATCAGTTAACCATACTTGGACACCACTTTCGCCTTTGTGGCCAAATTCTGTGATTTCAAGCAATTTTTGACAATAATACAAGCCATACATACAGCAGCGGTCATTGACTTAGGTCAAGTTAGTGTGATGGCTCAAGGTAGGTTGAACTGTGGGACCTGCCAGGTAGAAACTAATCACGTTGTCACTTCTAGCTGATAAACTACCGAGCTCATGCTCGACTCACGTTTTCCATCGAATGCTGCGGTACTATGACAACTTGATTACCTTTGCGGCTTATGTAGGAGTTATGTCGCTAGTAACCATGGTTTTTGGGGTGATTCAGGCCGAAGACGTGGGCACAGACTTGCAGATAGTGGCTGGGCTGCTAGTCAGCGCCACCATCACCGCTATCACAACCATCACCGCTGCCACAATGCTTCAGTTCACCCTGGAAGGGTGTGAAGAGCCCAGCTACGTCGAGATTGTTATGGTCTGGATTCCGTTGGCCATGCTTGGTCTCGTCATCCTCGAGTTTTCAGCCGGCCTTATTCTGTGGTACATTGACAAGTATCCAGCCTGGATGGCTAAGTGGGCCGGCGTGGAAAGTTCCATCCTGTTTGGAATACTAATTATAATGGCTATTTGGGCGTGGATAAAAGTAACTGGATTAACTAGTCCAGCGGAGATCGTCACAGGCGAGAAAAGGACTTTACGAACGAGGCGAAGGTAGGCTATATAATTTATAATAATTTAAAAACTCTAGTTAATTCTTATATATATAAGGGGATTAAACCTATAAGGTTATAAAGTGCTTAAAATATAATAAAAAAAATATAAAATATTTTTATTTTTCGTTAATTTAAGTTTCTTAAAGTAATATTTAAGAAAATACTTAAAAATAATATAAAAATAAAAAATATATAAGTAAAATAAGTATTAAAAAGTTTAAAAATATAAAAGTTTTTTTTTAATTTTTTTTAAGTATTAAAAAAATATTTAATTATTATAAATAAAAGTAATTATAAAAGCTTTATTTATAAATTAAATAAACTCAATAAATATAATTTTATAAAAATATTAATTTTTAAGTAATAAATTAATAT
>NKCI01000251.1:0-50738 GCA_003946985.1 Fusarium duplospermum | reverse complement strand
CAACATTAAACCCAGCACGCCCGGTTTATTCCCTTGGAAAACACCCGACGTCACAATTAAAGCTAGCTATATATCCTCTGCTTTTAGCGATACTTAAACCTCTAGCTAGAGCTTAGAGAGCTATAATATATAATACTTATTATACCTTAGATAAATACCTAGCTCTCTAGCTATTAATAAACTTTAATTACTTTTAAGATCTTTTTTATCTATTATTAAGATATAATTACCTTTTATATAATTATACTAAGACCCTCTGCTAATATTAAAACCTAGTATGCCTGGTTTATTCCCTTAGAAAATACTAGACGTTATATATTCGGTATGTACTATAGACGCCTTAGCAAAAAGCCTAGTGGAGAGCCTGGTGCAGAGCCTGATGCATCTTTCGATGCCGATTGCCGGCAGGTAGATCAAGAAGCGAGGCTTTCATCAGAAAGGTTTATCTCTACAGGGAAAGGTAAAGGGAAAGGACTGGATGATATGTGGCATCTCCAGATAGAACCCATGACGAGCAAGGTCGGAGCCTCGAATTCACCCATTTGAAGACTCTGGAGAGGTGAAGGAGACCAGATGCGCGTCCCCAACTAACCAATGGCAAGCACCTATTGCCCTGCGTTCCAATAGGGATGAGCATTCTAGTTCCCAAGCAGTTTCAGGCACCTTTCAAAGAGCTCACTGAGTGTTTAGCCATCCATGTGACGTTTCTGGCAGCGCTTTACTTCTATAACTACCACGCACGCATCCTAGTATCATTTAGAGAGTGTATGAGAGTATCGGCGAGGGTCTAATTAGCAGAAGTCTGCCAATGCAAGCGGATCGGCACTTTAAGGGGCGAACCATCCGCAGCACATTTGCCAAGCAAAGCAATTCACTGTGTGCGGTTTCGGATCATGAGCCTGGGCCTTAGGTTGAAAATAGCTACGCGCTTATGTCATTTCATGCCAATTAACGTGGCATCCTAATTGCACTCTCAATTAGCACCCCTCTTCCCGATATCACTTCTTATTTCTTTACCTCAGGTCTCATCTTTTTTCACGTCAGACTTTTACCTTCCCTCGCAACTAATACATCCCTGAAATCAAGGCTCCAGACCATCGTCAGCTCTCAAACGGTCCCCGCAACCATGTCTTCCACCAGCAATCACAGTCTTGTTCAAACATACCATCTACCACCCAACTTCTCCATCGGACCTGCACCACGCGGTCCTATCCAGCTGGGCAGCATCCTCGCCAACCTTAAGGATATAGAAGTAATCAACTCAGACTGCCACGTCCCTATTGATGCAGAAAAGGTCTTTTCTCATACTCAGCATGGGTTTCAGGCAACGGCATCCCGTATGAGGAGAGGCAAGCTGGGTATATGGGCCAAAGCAGTCGGCTTTGAAGGTCTTGGCGGGGAGTTGAGCGGGTCAAGAGAGACGAACAGAGAGTTCGAGTACAAATTCGGCCGCCTTGACACTCTCTATTTCACTCCCACGCCAGCCTACCGCCGTGCCAGCATGAAGGAACTCGATGTGGCCGAGTACGTCGAGGCTAAAGGTTGGGCACCAGTCTATCTTGTGACGGGGCTCAAGGTTGCTGTCCAGCCGTCGGTTCAGATGAGCACTTCGAGAAGTTTTGCCGCCCTTGGGGAGGCAGGGGTCTCTGATATCACCGGGCTTCCGGTCAACGTCGGTCCTCGTGTTGACCTTCGGGGCCAAGACCAATCCTCCGAAGGGTGGACCACATCTGATGATTTCATCTTTGGGATCAGAGTTGAGAAGCTTGTCTACAAACAGCAATGGCTTTCGCGCCAGCGCCGTGACGAAGGCCCGTTGCAATCCGAACTCTTCACAAAGGGGGCTCAGCTGGTTGGAGAGGGCGATGACTCTGACGATGAGGATGAAGAAGATGAGATTATCGAGGTGGAGCTTGGCGAGGACATGGGAAAGGTGTCACAGATGGAAGATGGGGAAGAGACCTTGTGGGTGCTGCCGACCAAGTTTTCTTAACTCAACTACAGTCTCTCCAAACATGCGGTCAGTTTCAGAGGCGCAGTTCCGGAACTTGTTTGATAACAATCCAGAGATAACTCAGGGGATTTCTAAGATACTTGTTGCTTCCAGGGTCGAACTTGGAAACTCGGCGGGAAACTCCAAATATTCTACAGGGCCGAAAATATGAGCATAAACATTCACTATGCCGTTTTGCAATGCCACGTATGCGAACTATCCTTGAAGTTGGGTAAGATTTGAAAAGTTTATCAGTCTAGTCTACCATTGTGATGGGTTGATGTCTTTCATCAAACTGCAACTGGCACAAACATACATCCACCACGATGCCTCTCACAGATTGGCTCAACCAAGTTCAAAGCTTCTTTACACCAGCGTCCTATCTCTGTATATAGGCGTGAGCGCAGACCAAGGCTTTCAACATGCTTCTACCAGATCAAAAGTCGGTCAGCGGCTTGATCCTGTCAACATCACGATAGAAAGAATATTTGCCCTTACCTGCACCGCTTGTTCCAAGCAAACATGGAGATCTGACACAGACCAGACATAACCATGGTCCAAGGCTTCCTCCACGTCCTTAACGATGCCGTCGAGCACTGTGATGCTTGAGTGTTGGCGAAGGCGATTGAGAACCCTGTCTTTCATCTTCTCGGCAGCCAGCAGAACATTGCGGGCAGACGCAACGTGCTCTTCACCGTCCTCGGTAATCAGGCGGAAGCGCTGTTCCGGATTTCTCAAGTATAGCAAACCCACACCAAGTACGGATATGTCTTGCGGTGAGTTAGCATACATGTCGTAGTCGGGGAGTCCATCAGCTTACATATCATGAACAGCCAGGTTCCGATAAATATGGCGGTACTTATCAACGCCTCTATACCATTGCCTCCAGGATCATCCTCGCCGACTTTGTTCGAATGATTGTCGGCTGGAGGATCGGAGGGCGCGCAGTCGTCATCCCACAACATGTCGGCCGATCCTCGATGTGCTTGTTTTTTTATGAAGGGGTCAAGTTTTAGGAATGCTGAAAACTTGAACGCCGCATTGGTTTGCTTCGCCTGCATCAGCTGAAGGACCAGCTTTTTCATCGCTTCTTGCACCGAGGAAGGGGTTTGGTTGGTCCCACCAGCTAGGAGAATGTTCAGTTCATGCCCAGTAGTTGTTCACAAAAGGTCGAGGGGAAGACATACAATGAAGTTCTTCTTGCCAGCGAGGATGAAACCACGCAAGCAGGAGTTGGTCATAAAGGTGTTTTTCGGTCTCGTCCTGAATACAGCCCCTCCAGGCATGGTAGTCGATCGTTCCGGGATTCAGGTCCACTTGGATCCCCCGACGACACATAACAACAGTCATGGCTTGGGATAGGCTGATGAAGGCGAATACCTCCAGTAGGGTATTCGGAGATCCTCCCTGCACGACCTGCTGGAATACCTGCATACCTAACCGGCGCAAGGTTTTGGGTTTCGGACATTTGTCTCTTAGCTCGTCGGTGAATAAAGTCAACTCCCTTACAGGCGACTTTGCTATGAGCCGGCGGAATTGTTGATAGCGCGCCCGAAACACCTTATCGACGTCCTTGAGAACTCTCATCTGTGGCATCATTGATAAGCGGCAGAAGGCTGAGTGCTCGCATTCCAGAGACCGTCTGCAGCGCTCTTCCTCCATCTCCCTAGCGTGATGGTCCATTGAACCCCATTGATCACGGCGAGCTCGGGCTTTGGCGAAAAGTTGTTTGATGCTCTCTCCGTGACGGTCAAAGTGATGTTCGATATCCAATATGTCTCTGATGTCTTCATTTTGTAGAATGTGATCCGCGTGACGCGCTTCGTAGTGTGACCTGAGACCGTCCCAGGAGGCATCAAAAAACTGAGCAACCTTGCACTTTGGGCCAATACAGGTCAGTTGACCATCGCAGAAACTCCTGATCTGCTTCAAAAAACCATCGGCACTTGGCAGTTTGGCCTGTGCAGCAGCCCGCAATCGTTCGCGGTATGCCCGGATGCCTGAACAGCAACCTAGCAGGCTCGCGATGATTTTTCGCGCCTGGGTTTCCTCCTCATTTATCCCCATCGTATCTTTTGACAGAAACTGGTAAGGAATCCGCCAGTCGAGGTCTTTCTGAGGGCAAATTTGAAAATGGTACCTGATGTCATAAACATCGAGCTCTCGTTTAAAATCCCAGTGGCAAAACGGACATTCCACACTGCCTGATTTGCTTGGGCTTAAGTCTTGGAGGTATACGATGAAAGCGGATGTTGTCTCCCGCAGCCGGTCAAAGCTGTTGAGAAGAATAGAAGGCGACTCCCGGAGTTCGCGAATAGGTGTTGTCTCGGGATCAACCGAAGGCCACATGATTTCCATTGCAGTACATGCTCTTTCATCGGCGCCGATAGCCCCGCCGACCTCGATTCTTTCATCATCTAAGACTTGAGTTAGAATTCTCCCTCCCTTCTCTCAAAGTGGCTCTGTATTTAATAGATAACTCACATTGGCTTCCCTGGTCCTCTGAGATGTCACTGCCCATGTAACCCGTCCCTAAAGCCTCCGCTAGAATAGGGTTAACTTGGCCCAAACATAATTCTTTAAATCCATAGGTATCCTACAGATTATACTGCCCTGCTCCAGGTAGTCGAATCCAATCCGAAGGCCTTCAAGTTCATCCAGGACATCGGACTCGTCAACTTCAATCTGAACACCTAACGCTTCATCGAAGGCAGCGGATTTGTGACGGGTTATCTCTGGAGGCACCTGCAAGGGGGATATAGTTTCTGAGATGCATTTTGGTAGAGGATGCTGGCTGGGACAGTTTGGTGTGATTGACGAGACCCATGCCGAAACGTCGCTCAGGGCCATGCCCTCCGGATGGTTACGCGGTCGGTTAAGCGTTGCATGTATCAACGACGACTCTCTGGCGGCGGATCCTTGAACTTCGAAAGCCATTTCGCCAAAAAGGGGCGTTGCGGCGGTTGAATACGGCGAAGGCTCAACCGACACTGGGGATTGGGGCTTGCTGCGCTTTGGCTTCGTGAGGCCTGGGCAGTGCAGGCCTTTTTGAAAACATCTCCAGCATCCACGTCCTTGTGGTACACACTATTGAATTTACTAATAAGAATACACTCCTTGATGAATTGAAAAACAAACCTTCGATTTCCCTTTACGGCAGTTGTCACATTTTTCCGCGGCGAGTTTCCGCGGCAACCTGCTCAGTCGCTTGTAGTGAGATAATTCGGTGGGTGACTTCAGCTCTATCCGCCTAAATTTTCGGGGGGGTTGAGGAGCCATGGATGGCAATGTTGATGGGCGGGGGCCAAGTCAGTCAGATCGGGCGTGTACGAAGAATGGCGACAAACCCCGGAAGGAGCAGCCCTATCTATACCAATAGAGAAGACTAGGTGACCATCTTCCACACCTAATCTCAGCCCTTATTACTACTATACCTCTGACGAATCAGTTGCATCCGCATTCATGACCGCAATGACGTGGCGACTTCCGCTTCCACGCGAGCCTGGGCAGTCAAGTGCGGTGGGGAATGATTCGTGGAAGACCTTAGCCAAGCACCTAAACATCTGCATGGCGTTAGGGCGGTCTGCAGGAGGAGCCAACCATTGTGCCGCGCACTTGGTCCCCCCCTTTGCGATTGTTATGTACTTTCAACCCAACGAGTAGGTTGGAACAATGTCTCCTGCTGGGGCTTGAGAATGAGCCCCCAGGACCAATCCAGAAGCCGCGCAAATGGGGGATTTTGGTTTCTTTCTGCAGGGCCCTAACCATGGCCACATTGTCCTCGTAGAAGGTACCGTTGACAAGACACCCCTGGCAATTTGGTTCTCAGCCACAGGCAGCGATGCTGAGAGACATGATCACCAGCCTGAGGCAGTGAGGTGCGGGAGCAATTTGTGGCGAGGAGATCCGGCCGGCTGGAGAAGAACTGCGCCAAACTCCCATTGGTGATTATCAATTAGCCAAACACTCAAAACATAGAGAGAGACCAATGAAGGCTTCCCGCACCTCTGTTGCGTCCAGCGCGCAGTAAATCCGGTGATAGATGTAAGCATAAGATTGGAATCTCTCAATAGCATGGGGTGTTCACTCAATGAAGAATTTAAATACCTCCTTTTATCCACGCAACAACTCCTTTTTCGCTCCTCTGCCTAGCAACTCTACTGCGGTACCTACCTAGGTATGTTAGCATACCTCACTTAGCAATGGTTTGCAAGTATTAACAGAACGCGCAGAAAACATTTCGCATCTCCAAGCATAGAAAATATGATCGAGATGCTACAGCATTCCAAGCAGGCTAGTCTTTTATGGTTTGTCCTCATCGTGACAACCATTCAAACTATCGCCACCGTGGTCGGCGTGGTCTTTGACATTCTAGGCTATTTTGCAGCTTCGCGCAGTTGAAGGTCCTTGACGTACAACCAGTGGGATCTCTCCGGTTACATATATCAACAACACCTAGAGTATCGCGTCAGGGAAGTAATGTCAGGGTGTTTATGTAACTACCTAGGTAGATCAAGAATAGGCCAATGTGACCTTTGTGGTGTGACCTGAACCGTGCTACATTGCAGATCAGTCGGGACCTGGTTTTTCGGGCCTTCAACTCCAGTAGCGCCATCCTTTTCAACTATAGTTACGAATTTCTTAATCTTTAAATCATTGTTCCCGAACTTCGCGCAGGGACGAAGAAATCCTATTGGTTATTGAACGCGACATAAGGTACAATTTGGGTTTCGTGTCAGTGTAGGGTGGCAGCTTAGGCAGCATTCAGAGCCTCGACATCGCGGTTGCGAAACTCCTTGGCAACTATTGCCTCTCCGGTATGGCCGTGTGACTCGGCGAATGGGAGATGTGGAAAAAACCCACAGCAAGCGGGGGGATACGCGGTCAGATCACGTGAACACGGAGAGGCAAGAGATAGCAAGTCCGGCACTCCGTAAGACGCGCTCAAAGGCCACGAATCGACAAATGAGAGATGCATTGATAAAGTCGGCCCCGACCTGTTTGAGATACTGGATATATTCCCCTCCTGTTAGACTGAATTCAACTAGCGATTCGGTAGATGTTGTCCAACCCGCCTTAGCTTGCATCTGTCTACCGACCGTGGTCTCCACTTGAGTAAATGCCGCGCCCCAGAACCAGACGCATCGTCGATCCACGACAGACTCGCTCAGCCCATTTCAATCGAGTTACCTAACCGTCGCTCGGATTGCATACAGATGCAGAGCGGCCCCCAGAATGTGGGCATGGGCATTCCCGGGGGCTCAGCGCCCGGGGGCCCTGATGACCCTAACAAAAGAGCTGTGCGTATCTGACATCGGGGACACGGAGCAGGGAGTGGCTGACTTGTCTCGGCAGTGTGACCAGTGCCGTATGCGCAAGGTGAGGCTGAGATCGGATACCTGGCTGAGTTGACCAACGCAGCACATGGCTAACCGTGCCTTTCATCGTCGGCTATGCAGGTCCGATGCGACAAAGATTGGCCCTGTTCCAACTGTCGCGTCGCAAACCGAGCTTGCACATCAACAGGAATTGGTCAACGGCCGAAGGAGGCGCGTCAACGCGTTCTTATCTCATCTCAGTAGTATGTTCTCATCTCCCCACGAATGCCTGGTACAGCTGTGTTGACCACCGTAGTGAGCGAAAGATTGACCAACTTGAGTCCCGGTTGGGCAACATAGAACAATTACTCAAGACCCTCGTCGCCAGAGAACCTGGCCCGGGTGAACCGGCACGGCAGCAAGTTTTCATTCCTTCCCCGGACGTCCATGACAGCGGCAGCGGCACTGTCAACTCACTGGCAGACTTTGACTCTGGCGATGAAGAGGCAGCCCATGACGGTGACTCCGGTCTCATGTCCCAAACTGCCATTGCGAGCGAGTTCCTCGCCCACGCTGTTCACCGCACGTCACTCCACGACGCCCACCCCAGCGTAGAGGCGGCAGTCACCAACCTCCGCCAACTTGTACAACTCCAAGAGCGTCGTTCCATCAGCCATGGGCCCAGGTTTCCGCTCCAACTGCCTCTACCTCCAGGTGGGCTATCCAAGTTGCCCATGCCGCCGATAGAAGCAGTTGTTCCACTTCTCAAAGCACTGAATAGTAGGCGATTCCCAAGATCACTCATGGGTTGACAGAATAGTGACTTACACGCATACAGGCGGAACAGCCAGCTTCTTCGCATTCGGGATGACCCTCGTCGGCGTTGAGGATTTTTCTAGTTTGTGCCGGATGATATACTTCCCCACCGAGGATTTCCCCCAGGCGACATTCGCCATCGTCAACGCAGGCCTATATGACTTGTTCATGGAAGAATGCTGTCTATCAGACGACGTCGAAAAGCGGGACAAGTATCAGGCGTACGCCAGGATGGCCCGAGTCAATTTGGAGACTTACCTAGCCAACCTACCCATGTTTCTATCCCCCAAGATCGAGAACGTCCAAGCTCTTCTCCTTGGAGTCAGTTTTCCTCTCTTGTCTTTACCGTCATTGTGATTTAGAGGGAGACTAACCGGCCGCTAGACACAATATGCCATCGACGTCACGCGCCCCTCCGTCGCCTGGCATCTCAACTCGATCGCCGCCCAGCTCTGCCAAACTGGGGGCTTCCACCGCGCCGAGATCGCCCGTAACGAGTCGGCTCGAATGAAGCAGATCAAAGGCATCATCTTCTGGCAAGTTTACTGTTGGGATCGGGGGCTCAGTCTGCGCATGGGCCGCGCTTCTGTCATCGATGATGGTGACATTACCATTCCCCGCCAGTTCGATTTCACCGGCTTCCCTCTTCTTGAAAAGCCGACCGTACCAAGGTTTTGGCTGGAAAGAGCTACTCTGCAGGGCCAGATATACACACAACTGTAAGTGCCTACTTCTGGTGATGGGAGAGCAACATCTAATTCTCTCACAGGTACAGCCCAGCTGCCCTGGCCGTTCACTCGTCAGAACTGGCTCGTCGTGCAGAGGAACTGGCTATAGAGTGCAGGAGACTTGCCGTCGAGGGAAAGGCGGTCCAGGAGGAGGCCTTTGCCTACCTCAAGAAGATTAACTCGTCAGCCCTTGTCGATCTCTTTGTCCAAGGTGACGAAGTCCAGTTTCTTGCGACGCTGACACTTGTCTACCGAGCTATTCCCGCACCTCCAGGTTCTCCCAGTCGCTTCTCCAATGAGTGTCTAGCAACGGCACGACAAACCATGAGAAGGCACAAAGAGACCGTTGCCATGTTGAATTATGGGGCTTATATGAAGGCGATCTATGTCCATCGGTGAGATTCCAGCGTCTTGACTTTCTTGAGGAGCCATAAACTGACTTGACTTGCTCAGAAATCTGATGTTGGCTCCTTTTGCGCCCTTCTTTGTTCTGTTTTGTCATATCGTCGAGACTCTATCGGGAGATGATCTCGGAATGCTGCAAGAATTCGTGGCATCACTAGATCTCCTACGCGACTCATCAGAGACGGCAGAGAAGCTATGTCGAATCTTCCAGGTCTTCCGGGACGTGGCCATGGTATACGTGGAAGCCAAGTCACAGCGTCGGGAGGACCAGAATGACGTCCCGATGGGAAATCAGCTGGATGCCTATCTCAGTCAGCTAGGGTTCATGCCGATGGAGGGTCAACCTATGCCCCAAGCCGTCCCACCAACCACAACTGATGTCCTTATGCCACCTGGTATTGGAAGTGGTCCGATGACGCAGATGGAGGATTGGTTCTTGGGTAGTCGGAGTATGTTTGGCTTGTTGGAGGAGGATCTTGGGCAAATTGACCCGATGGGATGGATGCCGCCACCGTCTTCGGGGACGATGTAAGGAGTATTTCGGGAGTATCGAGGGCTATTTTAATATCGCCGGCGTTATATAGAAGAGGTTAGGAACTGCAAGTAGGAGAGTAAATAGTCCACTCCAGTCTTAAGCGTGTAAAATTCCTTTCAGTACCTTTGCTGGACGAGGATTTCGCTGATAGGTTTGTGTCGTATGCTGGGGCTGGCCATCCCTCCCGTCTTTTCAAGTATAGGTGCCTGGAGTGAGCCATTTTAAATGCCGCAGAGTAATTATAATGCCAAAGGGGAGAAGTTCAGGGCATTCACATGCTTTATCCCAGGATAGAGAGCACCGATTGGGCGCCAAGACCTGCAGAGGTACGTTTTGTGCCGGCTGTGATGTCTGACCAGCTCCTTCGGCCAATTACAAAGGAGGGTAGGTAACGCAAGAACGCCCACAGTGGACAGCTGATATCTCGGACATCCGCGGAGGCCGCGACCGGGTCACGGCCTTGCATATTACGTTCTTTCTTGTTATTTTTGTTCTTAGTTGGAAATGTGCGAAAACAGTCGCAAAGCAAATATCAATGGCTGTGATTGACATGTTCAACCCCGACAAACGGGGCCGGTGATCGACGACATCCGTTCCGCCCGGAGCCTTTGCAGGTCCCGAAGCCCGCCAGGCGGACCCGCATACTGTTCCGACTGGCTCGGCAGGACTATCCGCCAGCTGGGAATGACTTCCACGCACAGTAAACGTAGAGCCTCAGATCGTTGTCAGTGCAGTATAGGTCAACGACACAAATAAGTCGGAGGTGTATGCTCTTGCAGCGTCACCTGCTTCCACCTTGGCGCGCCTGGTCTAGAATGGACCAAGCTCCAGAGTCAAGAGAAGCAAGATGCGGTGTGGAGGGAGTTTTACAAGATGTTCATCCTCGTGGTTGACAAGGTCCCCGAGCTGATCAAGCTGATGTAGTAGGACTAAACACTGGAACCTTGGGCGTGGGGTGCGCTGAGCCCTTTCATGATGCCCGGCATAATGTCTTGGGAGCCGGGCCAGGCTGTTCGAGATCCGAAGGGACGCATTCATTTTGTCGGATCCGAGATTGCGCTTGTGCAGAAGTAGTATATGGAGGGGGCTGTGCAATCGGGAGTCCGGGGCGTACAAGAGGTTATTCAAGCCCTTCCCAAATTCGGGTCTGCCTCCTCTGTCGAGGCTTAACTCGAAGCTCTTAGATGCCATCTTATGTGATCATCCAAGGAGAGCTTGCTGGAATACGCGCTTTCAAAATTTCGAAAGTATTCAAGGCCCGCTGGAAGCTGGCCTTGGCAGATATGTGTAGAATTGAGCAACTCGCCAACACCCTACGACTCAAACCAGCCCCCGGCACAGAAGTAAAGAACTCAGCCGCATCTCTGCCTTTATTTCCTTCTAACCTAGTTTGTACTACGAGTCGAGAAATAGCGTTTAGTTGTGCCGCCCAAACCAATGGCGGGGAGGTTGCTTCCACAGCTGTGAGAATTAGGCTCTGGTTTAGTGAATCTTATTTAAGCTAATGCAGTGCTTTAAGTACAGTATGTAGGGGCGAAGCAGGCTGTGTACGTCAGAGGCTTTTTCAACCCAAGGTTCTTGGGTTTGTCAGGCCGTCCCCTCATCTTCTCATCTTTCAGGGTCGACATCAACTCCACATGACGATGAATGAACACAGCGATAATCGTTGGCCGGAAGAGGCCAGTGAAGAAGAGACGTGGGTTTCAACTTGGGATGATCGTGGTAATTGCCGCCTTGTGTTTAATTTTAAGGCATTAACCGAACTAAAGAGTGTGTTTAGGAAGAGAAGTCATCCCCCTTCATGTTCCGCTGCCACTGTACATCTCCATCAACCCCTATTTTGAACGGCCATCCTCATCGGATATTTTCCTTTCAATTCTTTTGAACGAATTTTCCCGGTTTCAGTCGTTATTGGTCTCACGATCTGCCTCTCTGCGAGACGTTGATGAGCGAGGGAGAACCCTTCTACACGTACGTTGAGTGTCGCCTCGTTGCTTCCGATGTCATCGAAGCCTGACACAATCCAGTACAGTCTTCTACAGAACATAGGGTCTCAGTTTTGTCGATTCCTTCTTGATCAGGGAGCAGAGACCCAAGTAAATGTTCATTCATTTCGTTATAACGGGATGTGAGTCTATCAACCAGTCACTAATTGGTAACAAACCCTAACTCGCTCATGATAGCTTCAAGGCAGAAACTCCACTCCATGTTGCTATAGTAGCCATCCCCAAGATCCCAGATCCATGGGATGAACCACTTGAACGGACTTATGACCGGATTAGTTGGCTCCTTGAAGCAGGGGCTGATGTGCACATCCCTGACTCGAGCGGCATGTCATGTTTAGATCTTGCTTTTTCCATCGCAGACAAGGTAAGCTGGCCTGTATGAAGGTTCACGACGCTCTAACGAACAGTGGCTAGAGGCTGAAGAGCATTATTATCCCACGCGCTGACATTGATGTCATCGGGAATATCCTAGTTTCCCAAGCCGGAGGGAAACCATTACTCCGACAATGGCTGGAACACGGCCCCGAGTCTACTTTGGCCAATATCAACCTCCTTGTTGAGGCCGGGGCTAATCCGAAGGCGAGGAACTCTCTTGGGCAAAACTGCCTCCATCTTGTACTCGAATCTGCAGCTGCAGACTCCCAACTCCAGTCCAAGGAGCTACGCCGCGTTCTAGTCCAGTTGATCAAGAACGGAGCTGATGTGGACGCTACGAATCACGACGGAAACAGTGTGACCGACCTTGCCTTTCACCACCTAGACCCCCAAAGCACACTAGGTACCTACCCAGCTGATCTCTGGGCATGCTCATTGGCAGCTTGTGGGTATAATGTGTTTGTTGACTTCCAGAACGGTCAACCCCGTCTTCCTCGTTTTGACTCCCGGTATACGAGCAAGGATTTTGAAACACTATGGGACGGCGTGAAGGACAGGTCTTACATTTTTACCACCATCCTTCACTCTCCAAAGGAGACCCTCAACGACTCTTTCTCAGCGGTTGCACAAGTCTTCCAGCCAGGTGATCTCGCGTCTCTTCTTAAGACTGAACCAGGCCTATTTGAAGGTATGGAACGGTATCAATGGGCACTTGACTTGCAACAAGCGGAAGTAAGTTCGGAAACAATCCAAAAGATTCTCAGGGAAGATGGGAGCCCACATCAAGGGCCCTTGCTTTGTACCACACCAGGCGACCTACGAAAGAACCCCAAGGCCCAGGACATGGTACACCGCCGCCTAAACCCAGAGTTCCATCACGCATCCTGCTGCCACCATGAAATTCTCCAAGAGCGATCATCGGATCCGGAGGTATTTTCTGATCGCTTTGGTCAGCCTAGTCAGAGCTCCATGATCCGGTTTATGGAGCCGCTTGCACAGAAATTATTTGGGACCGTATTTACATCAGTATCAGATGCTCCCCCTTGCATATACTTCTCCGATGAATCGACCTCTGATCCGGATACGGGGTCTGCTGGAACGGGAGGGGCAATACCCGAATCTGTGAGTTTCTACAGGTCTCATTGATAGATTCAGGGTTCTAACAGAGAGTAACATCAGTCACGACCACCAACCTTCTGGTCAATAAGTACGTTTTCGAAAGAGCCCATCGGACCACCGCGCCACCACGAAGTTTTGAAGTCAGTCTGGCGAAGTATACTACAACTAGCGGCTGACTGGCAATCTGCCGGTCTGTGTTGTAACCGAATCACAACCATGTTCCAAAGAGAGCGCGACAGGGTAGATTTGGAGCCTATCATGTTCGAGCATCTTCTTCAAGTCAACAACGAACTGGACTCCGCATGGGACTATTATGAAATCGGATTATTCGGTGACTCTAAGGTCAACTCCAAGTTTCCATACACAGCAAGCCTGTATCGGATGCTATTCAAAGATCTACACGCTATGGACCGGCGAGATGAGGAGCTAATTGTTCCTGGGGATGAGAAACGGACATATCACCACTTCTGCATCCTAACTCAGGCCATCGGTATTGCCATTCTTCTATACTCGCAATGTCACATCGGGAGTTTCTACCCTGACTTCTTTCGACGTCCGGTTTCAAGCATTATTATCGGAGGCTATAAGCAATATGCCAGATATCACCGCCACAAGGGCCCCTTGAGAAAATTTACTGCTGTGGTACGGTTGCAGGACCTGATGTGTGCAGGAAAAGTACTAAGGAGTCCTGTTTTTGCCCTCACGACATTCTATGGTGGCACAGAACCTGCTATGCTTTCCTGCACCTGTGAGGACCTCATCGACACATTCGGCCTGTCCAATATCATCTCAACCAACCCCGAGAATCGATTCAACACGCTGATTGGCGTTAGAATCAGAGGTGCCACGATTTTCCCAACCATTGACATGCATTCCTCGGGGAACCGACTGTTCCACTGGGGCATACGTCCTCTCCAGCTTCATGAACCCACCACCTTCAGCTACACTGAGAAGATCCTCATCGGAGCGCCTTTCATCAATTACAGTTGCAAGTTGGAAGAAAACAACGCAAGACACTCGGCAAAGGCTGCTGGATCCATCTCGCTTGTTTATGTTTGCAAACCCTTTTTGTTTCAAGATGAGATCCAAGCAAATCTTCAAGCTGGTCAATACGTCAGTTTAACAGCTGGCGTCGTGTGGAAATGGAACCCTGGCCGGTCACTGAAAGAAGCAATCCTACAAGGGTATGCCCTAACCAAGAGCCTCAGCTTTCTTAACGACCTCTCTGGTCTACAATTCAGCATCTGCACGGGACTGGCAAGAAGAGTGCCGTTGCGGCAGTTGGTGGTGGAAAGCCCCCTTTTCGACATGCTGGATTATGCGGGGATGGAAGGGTGGGACGACATCAAAGAGAATGTTAGAGAATTGTTCAAAAGCCCAATCACCCTTTCATTATTGAAAGACCAACGCCTTTTCCCCAGGGAAATTCTCCACGAAGCCTGCCGGACTTTCTTGAGTTATCTTGAACCAACAGGTGTGGGGGCTGATGGATACCTGAGGATCCTCTGGCCTGCTCCAGAGGAACCTGGATATTGCTTGGTCGTTAATCCGGACAAGATTGCCCATCTCCAGTGGTGCGACATGATTCGAGACAACGAATGGTGCGCGACGTTTGCTGCCATGACGGCCGTATGCATCGAAACAGAAGGTCACCGTTGCCCAAGTCGAGATGCCACAGTCCCATGGAAACTCGAGAGTAGCCTTCTGTCTACAGGGATGTTTCAGCCCGGCATGGCTGGCACCGAACTAAAAGTCGGTGCTTCGTATTGGGTCGGGGACACTGGCTCTGGGGTTTGGGTCACGGTCCGAGAGCCGGAGCAGGGAACACAGGTGTTGAAGTTGAACAAGCGTATTCCTCCAAGTATACCGAAATTTGCCTCGCGGATTCTGAGGTGGGAGGCTTTGAGAGAGTGCTACATGAGAGAGACGTTTTCTACAGATGTGGTGGTCTACTCCAGGAAAAGGTCACACTGAAAAGTGTGTTCTTTATATAGTTGAAGCTCGGCTCTCGATGGGATTACTGAGCCAAAAGACCGAAGGTTACACTGAAGGTCTGCATCTGATTTAGGACTACGATTGAATGGATATTAATTCGAGCGCATGGATGAAGAGCCTTGTTTTCTGTTGCGTGTCTTAGGTTACTCACATTGGGAGGACAAATACACAACCATTCAATATTAAGGTATGGGATTGTTACGGCGCTGAAGTAGTGTTTTTGTCTCGGTGCTTGATTGCTTGATGGGGCGTGTTGAAGGTCGCTTTCACTCATGGAGCGCTTCTCCTATAATGCAACAAAGCAACATTGCTACCAAGCTTCTATTTACTTTAATATTCGGGATTGCCAGGAAAAATATCCTGTCGCCATGTTATATAGCCATGTCCTTCACACACCGTACTTCGGACACACTTCCGAGAGAACCAGCCATGGCGGTAATGTCTCCCTACGCGGCTCGCACGGCCTGTTTCATCTCGGGTCTCAGCCGAACTTTCACTCGAGGCCGAGAATCGACGGCTTGAGTTCCGAGCGGTAGCGAAGATAGGGGCACTCATAATCTTGGAAGTTCGTAATGACACTGTTCATCTCGGATAGGGAGGATGGTATGGTTGGTTTTTTGAGGGACTGTCTCTGCACGTAGCGTGAGTAGGATCTCTCAGTGATTCTGTCCCCCTAAACAGTAGATACAGACAATGGAATACATGGCTCCTCGGAAGACCTCCGAAGTTGAGATGGAGCCCTGCCGAAGGCAATGACTCTGTTGGCGGGAATGTACTCGCCTCGGATGTATTTAGCAGCGACCCAGCCTGGACTGTGTCCAGACAAACAACAAATCTCACCAATACATAAGGGGGATTCAACTGATGGACGCAAACCATATCTCTGCTTGGACCTATCGAAGAATTCTGGCCTCGGAGTACTTTTTGTTGAAATCTTTTTCGTATGAATCTGATGCTTGAATCATCTTAAACGCTGTTCGTACGAGTCTGTGCTTGGTTACTCGAATCCGAGTCTCATTTTCCCGTGTTTATCTCTCAAGCTTCTCTATGTCAACGATCCACACTGTGTTAGCATTGGGATATGATGCCATGATGTGTTGGAAATGTCTTCTTTATCATAGTTCAAACCGGGAGAACCGACGCACAAGATCGTCGACGATCTACGGCAAACGTGCCATGATTTTCGCCTTGATCACTCAAATTTTGGTCATCTAAGAGTAATATTCATGGAGGCTGTGAGTGTATTGTGTCGGTTTACTTAAGCCGTAAAATCCTCTCCATCTGGTTGCAATATCCACATCCGTAGCCTTCACCCTTTCAAAGGGCATCAGCATTACCCTAGATACACGATGAGCATACGAAAAAAACCCTTTCATAAAATGTGTCTTCTTATTCAAGTAGAAATCCATCGATAGAAGCCCGCTGCCGCCTGGTTGGACATTTGTGATCCCAGTGGCCATCAACTTCAGTCACTCCTCCAAGCACCTTTTCCCTCTGCTGCGAATGCACGATCGAGTCGCAGTATCCGGCTTTGAACCCAATACTTCGGGCCCATAAGCCATAGGCTCACAAATCCCAAGCTCACCACCATCAAGAGAATTCGGATCAAACGTGGAGTCATCAGGCGACGACGTTTAGAGGCAGACACTGACTTTGGAACTTTGCCACTCAAGGTATAGAACGGAGTCACCGTGATGGAGCTTCCTAATTCGAACTTGTGTGCCTTGACCTCAATGGTTTAACGAGTTTTCAGACTCTTGGCAGGCGTGTTTTCTTTTCCACTCTTCGCGTTGGCTATCATTGTATGTGTCATGATGCTTATCTTACGGGAACACACCCTGCTAGAGGATCCCAATAGGGGACTCACCCGCCCTCGCCCCGTTTCAAGGCTGCGAATCCAGACCAGGGCTGTACATATGCCCGGATTTCACCCGTCTCCCCGCAAGGGTAGGACGTGGAAGGCCTCCGGTGGTCCGCTAGTAAATTGGCACAGGGGTTAGGCAACTGCTGCGCTCTCCCCCCAGCTGTTCGGCACTGCATCCCCTCGCCACGTCTTGAGCACTGCATCTTGGTTCGTTGGAGAAGATGCTTGCGTCGACGCAGAGGGCGCGGAGATGCGTGCGGAGACCTGTCTCCAAGGAGCCAATCGACCATGAACGGCGAGGTACTTGTCCAACATGGTGGTGGTGGCTAACTCAAGGATGGCGCCAGTGCACCCTCAGCTCTTCTCATTCCAGTCCAAGGGCCAACGACCACTGCCTGGACCTCATGATCAGGCCTTCGCCTCTTTGGGGATGACTAGCCACTGCCTGCGGCATCCAGTCAGGATCATGGCAGCGATGGGGCTCCTTGGAGTTCATCTTGGCGTCGGTCGTCATGTCATACTAGCTTGGGGAAACTCCAATGAACCGGCCTGTATCTTGGCTTTTATTGCTCAGCTCCAAGGTGTGCTAGACCTGCGTTGCCCCAGCATGGTTAAGATGGTTTGCAGGCAACCTGGACCTCGTACAGGTTTCAGGGGTAGACGCCTCCTTACGGGTCCCTTCCGGCACTACCTCTCGGGAAAGCGTGAAGTGCACAGCCGGAGGAGAGCCGACATATTTCAAGCCCCTGTTCATCAGTCGCGTCAGCAGTTATGCAGCAGCTACAACATGACTGAATCGCAGCGGTAGAACGGCTCAGCAGTAAGCAAATTACACAGTCAAAGCTTCCATATCGGCCATGTCGTTTAAGAAGACGGTAATGCTAAATCCGCGAGTTACTACTCTTGATTGGTTGTCTTCTCGGGCCTCCATGACCGGACTCCCCGGCCCCATGCGTTCCCTCGAAATGTGGCGCCAACAGCGCTCAAGTCCGGAGATATGCAAGACTAGCCGAACGAGAACACCCTTAGCCATTCATCTCCCTTGCTTCCATCACCCTTCTCCCGGAGAGTCGCACCATAGCGGGACACCATCAGCAGGAAGGAGTGCCGTGCACCACGCTACGGGAGCCCTCCCGTTATCTCCATCGGCAGCCCTCCCGATGGCGCCATTTCCCCACTTGCGTTACCCTGGGGACACCGAGCTCCTCAATTTGGGGTCCGTGATGAAGAAACAGGAGACTAGAGAGATAGACTGGAGACTTGAGATTCGTTAGAAACACGTATCTGGAGCGTTAGAAACGGAGTCCGGGGCTTCTTTATCAGATAGCAGATTGACTTTCAGATAACAGAGACCCCATCAAGATCTATGGAGCCTCTATCATGGTGATCCTAGGTCAGGGTTCAAGATTGTCAGTTGACAGGGTAACTCACCAGGCTCTCTGCAATTCCCTCCATGCCAAGCTACACCGTTGCCGTGAGGGGGAAGGGTAACCACACACACACGCTACCGCTGTAATGGACGCATTTTGAAGCCTGACCTAACCCCTCTCCAGCCCTTCAGCCGTTCTCAAAGCCCAAGTGACAACCTGATATGGCCACTATTGCCATCCAAGCACCACGTCATGAAAGATATGCTTCTCCACCGGCCCACCATCCGATAAGATGGCTTGGGGTAGCTTAATCTCACCGACGGTGTGGACTGGTCTGGCCACAGCCTAGCAACTTTGCGGGGGTGGAGTTTACCCCAGGTTGGGCCACCATCCATGATCCATGCCTCTTGGCTCTTTGGTACTGATACCGAGGGTAATCAGCAAGAGTCTCTATCTGGCAATATGTCCATGACTCGCCCGAGGAGCTTTTAAAGGCCAGGGATTCCCCTCTGGCTGCGAGTTTTGTTTGTCTCATCCTTCACATCTCATCCTTTTTTACATCCTCCTCATCATGTCGTTCAACCAAGAGGAAAAGGTCGACATGTCTGACTCAAAGCTTGAGGGAGTCAACGACAAAGCCGAAAGTATTCGCCCTGGCGATCTGGGTCCCAATGTGGATCATCTCCAGCGAAGCTTGGGCAACCGCCAGGTCCAACTGATCGCCATTGGAGGTTCCATTGGAACCGCCAGTTTCGTCAGTATCGGTACTGGTCTCATCAAGGGTGGCCCAGGTAGCTTGTTGATCGCCTATACTCTCTACTCTTGTATGCTCGGTCTAGTCAACAACTGTATCGCTGAGATGGCTACCTTTATGCCCATCACCAGTGCCTTCATTCGAATGGCAGGTCACTGGGTTGATGAGGCCTTTGGCTTTATGGCTGGCTGGAACTTCTTCATCTACGAGGCTATCCTGATTCCCTTTGAGATTTCGGCTCTCAACTTGGTCTTGACCTATTGGCGCGACGACATTCCCGTTGCGGCAGTAGTTGCAGCATGCATTGTTCTTTACTTGTGAGTTTCTTCTGGTCTTACTAACTCCCTGGGTTATACTAACAGACCTTAGCCTCCTCAACGCATTTACCGTCAAGTGGTACGGAGAGGCCGAGTTCTGGCTTGCGTCCGGCAAGGTCATCCTCCTCCTGATCGTCTTCTCCTTCACCTTCGTCACCATGCTTGGAGGTAACCCCAAGGGCGATCGTTACGGCTTTCGATACTGGAGAAACCCCGGTCCTTTCGCCGAATACATTACAACTGGAGACCTGGGTCGATTTGAGGGCTTCCTCGGCTCCTTGTGGAGTGCCGCGTTTACCATCGTCGGTCCCGAATACGTCTCGATGGTCTCTGGTGAGACTAAGCTTCCTCGACGATACCTGAAGAACGCCTTCAAGACGACATATGCTCGATTCGGTTTCTTCTTCATTGGTGGTGCCCTCACTGTTGGAGTTGCCATCGCTTACAACGACAAGACCCTCGTGTCTATCCTCACTGGCGAGGAGGGAGGTGCTGGTACTGCGGCCGCTTCACCCTACGTTATTGCGATGAACAACCTCGGAGTTGGCGTTCTGCCTCACATCACCAACGCGCTGCTCATCACCAGTATCTTCTCGGCCGGTAATGCCTACACATATTGCGGAACCCGAAGTCTGTACGGTCTTGCACTTGAAGGCCAGGCCCCCAAGTTCCTCCGCAAGGTCACCAAGCAGGGAGTTCCCATCTACTGCCTCGCCACTATCATGGTCTTCCCATGCCTTGCCTTCTTGAACGTTTCGAGTTCCTCGGCTGTGGTCCTGACCTGGCTCACCAACCTGATCACGGCGGCGCAGATTATTGACTATATCGTCATCTGCATCACGTACGTCTTCTTCTACAAGGCCTGTATGGTCCAAGGTCTCGACCGTAACACCCTCCCATACACTGGATGGTTCCAGCCCTACAGCGCCTGGATCAGTGGAGTTTTCCTCACCGGCGTGGTGTGCGTCTACGGATACACAGTCTTCCTTCCCGGAAAGTGGGATATCGGTACCTTCTTTACCTTTTATACCATGGTGCTCGCTGCTCCTATTCTGTTCTTTGGCTGGAAGTTTGTCAAGAAGACCAAGTTCATCAAGCCAGAGGAGGCAGATCTGGTTTGGGAGAAGCCCATGATTGACGCGTATGAGGAGAACTATGATGAGGAGGATCTTGGATTCTGGAGAGAGCTCATGAAGATGGTTGGTCTTGGCAAGAAGAAGACTTCTGGCTATGCCGCCTGAGGGCCGAGAGGGTACAGGGCCAGTTCTAGCTGCAGAAATTACACATATTATATGAATAGCCATTCCATGTCTATAATTAAGTTCTGACACACTTGTGCCTTATGAAGGTAATCGTGAAGCTTCCGCCATCTCTCTCCGGGTTTCTCTCGTTGTGTCCTTCTCCAATGCGTCTGCAACAGTGGTTATTAGGACCAATAACGTCTTCAAAGGAAATGGCGTACCACGTCGCCCAACGAAGAAGCTTAACTTGGGACCGTCACTGTGTTTGGCATGATTGTGAGCAAGAGCCGGTTATGTCCCACGATGTCCAACTTTGCCAATCCCGTGCGACATCAGCTGCCTCCATTACCGACGTCGGCTTGATTCCTGCGTCCACTCTCGCCAGTTCCCTCTTTATGATTTCCCATCCAACTATGCCCAAAACAATGAGACCCGTGAGAAGGTCATTTCTCTGCTTCTCTCGAGAGATTACAATAAGGCTCTACCTGAACCCACAACTCGGGTTCTAGATTAGTCTTGAGCCATCGTGCATGTTCTGGGTACTCTCTTAAGAATTCGATATACTCATTAAGAACACCATTGCCGAGGCGGGGCTGTGATTTGATAATCTCGCGATAAATCTTGGGCTCGTATTTCCCATCTGGTCCTTTAGGTGCTTTGTGGAACTTCCTTCCCGCCCATGTAAATGGCCATTTCTTGAGTTCTTTGAGTATCTTGGAAGGGAGTTCTTCGTTGACATGGACGCTTGAAGCTTTGTTAGCTCGAGACGGCTTGAGCCAAGACTGAGATGTGTATGCAGAATGCAGAAAGATACCACTTACAGAGATTCTCCTGTCCACTTATACCACAAGACAGGCACATCTTCCTCCTTAATAGTGTGATCATGGCCGTGGTGATCTATCAGGAAATAACATTTCCTGTTCTTGAGACCGAAGTTGTCACCATGTGGATACAATCGTTCCTGGTCACGATCAAAGTCCCGTTGCCAATGATGCTGGCAGACGATGTTTCTGACGAAACCGAGCTTTTCTCCACGATCGCTTCCAGGCACGAGGTGAGTAGCTGATTGAAGCAAAATCCTCACCTTGCCTGCAGGATTTGTCACAGGCTGCGGCACTGCTGAGCTCTCCATGATAAAGTGATGATGGGTACAACGCGTGTGTCGCTGGTCCCGTGCGACGAGGTAGACATTGGCAAGTGTGTTAGAGAGAGACGCATTGTGTCACGCGTGGAAGAGAAAATCTAATCATATTCATTGAGGAGAGGAATAAGTTTTTATGATGGCTTTTTCTTGAGTCTTTCCTACAGCCAGTCATAAAGGTTATTATCAGGCAACCGCGTGAGCATCAAGTCATGATGCTAAAATTTAAAACCGTTTTACTTGTTGCCTGGAGCAACACCGAGGCTGCTACATAAACCGACCACGGAGTTACGTATCTCCCAAGCTTCGATGAGCTGACGAACGACCAGTGTAAAACATATCAATAGGCGCCAGTGAGGCCAACAGCAGAGCCCATCTGAACTGCGCAGTGTTGGGGTAGCGAGCACGTTGGTCGGCATCTACAGTTTATAACCCTCTACGTTTAAAACCTGGCCATTGGTCCCACCAAATAGGACATGGAAACAAGCCGACGGATGACAGCCGGTGAAAATGCGTCTGGATGCCGCAAAGCGGAGTCCCCGGTGCGTTGCCGTCACACAACATCGGATAGCCGCCCGAGTAGTCGGAGGTCGGGCGGCGCCCCCGAGGCCCCGCTCCAACCCGGGCAGGTACACCGAAGAGAGGACACGCGAGGGGAGAATCTTACATTAAAGCACGAGAAAGCAGGGGAGGAGAAACCGTTTCAAGCTATCAGCACCTTTTACGTCCATTTCCGTTTTCATCATGTCTCCCCAAAATTCCTTCTTCGAGGCCGCGGAATACATCCCGCCTGATCCCATTTTTGAGGTTACCAAGCGGTTCAATGCCGATAAGAGCCCCAACAAGGTGAATCTCGGCCAGGGGACATACCGTGATGAGAATGCCAAACCGTGGGTTCTGCCTTCTGTGCGGGCGGCTGAGAAGCTGATCGGCGAGGCTGGCCATGAGTATCTCCCCATCGAGGGTCTCCAGAGCTTCCGCGATGAAGCCACCAAGGTCTTGTTCCACGACACGGCTGCTTTGAAGGAGAACAGGGTATGTAGACTCTCTATCCAACCCCTTTCCAGTATACTCACGTTCACAGATCGCCACTTGTCAAGCAGTCTCGGGCAGTGGTTCCCTGCTCCTCATCGGCCTCGTCCTCGCCAAGGCCAAGACAGGCATCGAGAATGTCCTCATCACCGACCCTACCTGGTCAAATCACGACCTCCAGTTCAGATCCATCGGTTTCAACATCACCAAGATGCCCTACTACAAGGATCGAAAATTCGACTTTGAGGGTGTCATGAAGTGCCTCAGGGCTGCTGACCATCGCTCGGCTGTTGTTCTACATGCTTGCGCTCACAACCCTACCGGCTGCGATCCTTCGCGAGAGCAATGGAAGGAGATTGCTCAGGTCATCAAGGAGAATGGAATATTTCCCATCATCGACTCTGCTTACTTGGGCTTCAACTCTGGTTCTTACGATGAGGATGCTTGGGCTGTCAGACATCTTGTTGAGGATCTGAACCTTGAGGTGGCCGTTGGAATGTCCTTTGCCAAGAACATGGGTCTCTACGGCGAGCGTGTTGGACTCACAGCCATTGTCACTCGATCAGAAGAGACCAAGAAGACGGTCTACTCGCTGCTTCAGAATGCTCAGCGCCAGACAATTTCCAACCCTCCTGTGTACGGTGCTCGCATCGCGGCTACTGTGCTCAGCAACCCAGAGTGCTTCAAGCAATGGCAACAAGATCTCATCACCATGTCATCAAGAATCAAGTCCATGCGACAGAGACTCTATGATGAGCTCGTTCGTCTACAGACGCCTGGAGACTGGTCACATATTATCAACCAGACGGGCATGTTTGGTTATACCGGCATCAGCTCCACGCAGATCAAGCATTTGGAAGGTATGAAGCCCGCTGCACATCTGATGTTAATTACTGACATATTTCTTCAGAGCACTACCACATTTACATGGCGGTTACTTCAAGGATATCATTGGCGGGCCTCAACGAGCACAACGTCGAGTACACGGCGAAGTCGTTGGATGAGGTGGTTCGGACAGTCCAGTAGCAAGGGGACAAAACATCAAGTAGGCAGAGCCAAAATGAAAGTAAAATTACAATCATCTAAATCTTGTGCAAATTTTGGTCATTATAATGTCAACTTTGTGCCAAAAATTGTGTTCTTTGGGATTATACCCAACACTCTCCCTTTTCTCCAAGCGAGCATGAGAGTGGATTCAGCGTTGCACAATGTCGTGTTGGGGACTGCCCGGTGTTTCCTTGTAGTCAGCACTGTTTGGGAGCCTGGAAGAAGGGTATTGACTTACATCCATCAACCAAGTAAATCCATCACGATCTTCACTGATTGCCACCTTCTAGACCCAACAACCAGGCATCCTCCACGCAAGCAGATCACTGCCCAACTCGCCTGTCTCATCTTGATGACCGGGACCTTCGGCACTTGACCAACAGGGGTATCCATAAACATACCCCCGTAAAGTTCGCCCAAGATCTAGATTCCCGAGACACGAAAAAAAGAATTCTCCTGCAGGGCTCAAGGTCATGCGGACAACTCTCGGCCCCTGGCGCGTGACGATCCACGATATGGATTTTTGCCGCTGCCAACCGTGAGCTATCTCTATCTTGGGTAAAGATAACCTCGCTTCTGCCTTCCATCCCACGTCGATTGGGCTTCCGAGACAAATCACAATCCACGACTGCGGCTTCTAGAGGCTTGGACCATACACATGGCATTATCAGACTTTCCGGATCTAGTTTAGGACTTACATACTGCGATAAGAGGCAACACAACCCAACGGTGCCCTTCCCGGTTCGATAAAGTGGCAACGAGGACGCTTTCAGCTTGACCCACGTGGGGTGGCCGTCATCGGCACCCGCTCCGCCTGGGGGAAGCCATCGCAGGATCGAGACCTTTCAGCCTCTGGCTATTCCGATGACGGTCTGATGGCGTCTGATGATACGGCCTCGACCCAAGGGGGCATGTGACAACCTACACGCTTACCCCGCTCCCCAGACTCCCCGCGCCATCATCAATAGCATCGGTTAGGGTGCCGATGAGTATGGGAGACGACGATGAAGATTAAGTTCAAAAGATGATGCTGTTCACCCATCGTGTCTGTTCTCTGTAACTCTAGGATAATCTCTGCTCTCAAGCAAAACAACTGCATTCTCTGCACAATGGCATCTTCTATCTCTGGAACCATCACAATCTCTGGTTCTCGGGCGACCCGGGGCCTAATCGTACCGCTGAGGGCGTCTAAGCCCAGGACGAGAAGAGAGAGCATTGTTCATCTTCGCCGTCATTCTTCAACATCTACTGCCATTGAGGCTACCCGCACATCGGCGCCTACGAGAAACGCAGACTCTCCCCTTTCAGAACTTCCTTCTACCGTCTTGTGGCGATCTCTCCTCATCAACGCCGTATCCTCGAGACCATGGCTCCTCCTCCCATCTCTCAACCTCCTCCTCAAACTCTCTCGCCCGGGAAACCCATTCCTGTTCAATGTCGACCGCAACCCCTTCCTCCGCTCCATTCTCAAGCAGACTTTTTACAAGCAATTCTGCGCCGGTGAGACAGGAGTTGAGACACAGGATACGATGAAGCAGCTGCAGGATATGGGATTCCGCGGCACAATTCTCACATACGCCAAGGAGACTGTTTTTGATCACCACACAAACGAGCAGCTCGGTCTTGGTGTTGATGCGTCTTGCAAGGGTGAGGCCCAATGGAATGAGAGCATTGAGGCTTGGCGAGCCGGAACCGTCAAGACTGTGGAGCTGCTCCGTGAGGGTGATCAATTAGCTGTCAAGTAAGTTTTTCCCTGAAAATCTTGGTGTTTTGCAACAATTGACTAACAATTTCAGGCTCACTGGTGCTGGTCCCTCCGTCTGTGAAGCTTTCGCCAATGGCACACCCCTCCCTCAGCAATTCCTCGAAGCTCTCGACGAAATCTCCCAAAAGTGCAAGGATCGCGGTGCCTACATCCTGGTCGACGCCGAATCTCAGCACTACCAATGGGGCATCTTCAACGTGGGCATGGATCTCCAGCGCAAGTTCAACCGCGATGGACAAGCTGTTCTCTACAACACATACCAAGCCTACCTCAAGAGCACATCCGAGACTCTCTCCAAGCATCTCGCCTGCGCTCTGGAGGAGGGCTTCACTCTCGGTGTCAAGGTCGTACGCGGCGCTTACATGGCGTCCGACCCCCGGCACCTAATCCACGACACCAAGCAAGACACGGACAACGCCTACAACAAGATCGCGCAGGGTGTGCTCAGACAAGAGTTTGGTGGATTCGGCGGCAGCAACGCCAAGCCATTCCCCTCTGCCATGCTCCTCCTGGCCAGTCACAACAAGGAGAGCCTGGTTGCAGCACACGAACTGCACCAGCAGCGGACAAAGGCGCAGCTCCCTACGGTACCAGTCAAGTTCGCGCAGCTGCATGGCATGTCGGACGAGGTTAGCTTCGGTCTGCTCAAGCTCAAGGACGACGCAGGGGTGGCCCCCGAGGTGTACAAGTGCTCCACCTGGGGTACCTTGGCCGAATGCATGGCGTATCTGACGCGGCGTGGTATGGAGAACCGGGATGCCGCCTCGCGGACCAATGATGAGTATAGCGCTTTGAAGTCGGAGGCTTGGAGGAGATTGGCTTTCTGGAGATGAGGGTTTGTTGGAGTGGTGAAATGAAAAGCAATTTGCATAGTAGCATCTACAGTTTGTTGTTGTATTTAGCACTGAAATTGAGTTTAAACATGAACTTTACATGAATCAATTACATGTCCCAAACAAGTACTCGTCTGTCTACCTCTCTTCTCTCATAATATTTCTTGATACATCACTTGATGCACTAGTTAGCCTCATCTCGATATCTCAACTCTTTCCCCTCTCACTTACACATCGTCGTCAACGTCGAAACAAGGTCGTAATCACGCTGCATAAACCTCCCCTCTCAGTGGCGTATGCATCCACCGGCAGGGTTCCCGACTGTCCCCACTTGTTGGGGAGGCGACATCACCTCCACGTTATCAGCCCCCGTCATCGGTAGTCCTCCCGTTGCCCCTCACACATAATCTCAACGCTGCAAGCTCACCTGCAAGACTTGTCGACGTCTTTCTATCTACGGTTTGGTCTGTATTTTCGCCTCACTAAACTATTTCTGTTCTGGATCCTTCGGCTTTCCTTATCTCGCACTCGAGACGCTGCAGATTCGTCACTTGAGCTGTATTCCCACCAACAAAGCAAAGCCCAACATGTCTAGCCTGAGCAATGCCACCCTCTGCATCCTGGGGACGGGTAAGGGTCCTTGTAAGCGACGGGTTGTTTTTTTCTTGACTAACAGAGTTCAGGTAACATCACAACCCCCATCGTGAAGAACCTCGTGCCTGCCACACGGGATGGAAAAAGCAACCTGCCTTTTACCAAGTTCATCGCTTGTGTGCGATCCGAGGCTTCTGAGAAGAAGCTCTCTGAGCAGTTTGTGGAGTACAAGGATATCCTCACTGTGTCTCGTGGTGACAACGTCAAGGCTGTGCAACAGTCCGACGTGATCATTCTTGGCGTGGACCCTGCGGATATTGAGGCTGTACTCACGCAATCCGGTATTCGGGATGCTTTGTCCAACAAGCTGCTGATCAGTGTTGCTGCTGGTTGGACAAAGGAGAAGCTCGAGACTACCATCTATGGAAATGCGAGCACCTCAGAGAACCAGACTGGGCGAGCTTGGGTTGTGCGCACACTGCCAAACATTGCGTCCTTGGTGTCTCAAGGCCTCATTGCCATCGAGAATGCTCCCATTGAGCCCGTCCTGCCTGATGAGCATCTCCAGTTGACAAAGACCATCTTCCAGAGCATTGGTCAAACAGTCGAGATTCACCCTCGTCTCATGAACGCTACCACAGCTGTGGGAGGTTCTACACCTGCTTTCTGGGCCATCATCTGTGATGCTTTCATCGACGCAGCCGTCGCCGTTGGAGTTCCTCGCGCAGATGCTCAGACCATGATCTACCAATCCATGAAGGGCTCAGCCGAGATGCTTCAGAGCGGTATTCACCCCGGAGTTCTGAGGGACCAGGGAACATCTCCCGAGGGATGCACAATCGGTGGAATCATGGTCCTGGAAGAGGCTGGAGTTCGAGGCCATCTTGGACGTGCTCTTCGTGAAGCTGTTACAGTTGCTCGCCTCATGGAGACAGTCACTCACGTCAACGACACAAGACTAACTTCATAGTCAAAGCATGTATATAAAGTCCAACAAGACATTCTGATGACAATAAAAATAACATGAAAACACTGATCCGCCAACACCATTTTTCTTTAAAAGTGCATCTTCTATAACTTGGCAAAAAACTTGTGAAACCATGAACGACTCTCCATATTCGCGATGCATCCAAATCCAAACGCCGGAATGATTCGAAGAGATCGCACAATCGTCGCTGAGAACAAATCCCTTCGGATCTGAGCTGATCTCTCAACGAAGGGTACACCACCAGGTCGAGCGTAGAGATCCAATCCAAGAAGATGCACAGGTGTAGCAGCAAACTGTGAAAAGATTGGCACAGTGAGTTGTGAGATGATGGCCTTTGAGTGAGGGTTTGAAGACATGCTGTCTGGGATAAGAGCCGAGAGCCAAGGTGCCATGGTAAAAGAGCCAAAGATGGTGATGGCATCTCGGAAGAGAAAGGCTCCCGTCGCTGCCCTGGGAACACCAGGCTTAACAACAGGTGCAGCCTTCTTAGGTGGTGTGCTGGAAGCACTAAACATTTGTGCGTAGCTGACATCCTTCCAAACTCCAAGCGGAACGTTGACGATCATGGTAGACACGAAAGTAATTGTCCCGACGGCAGCTTTGTGGAATTCATGGGCCAGAGTGTCCGAGCCGTTAGAGACGGCATACGTCGCAGCGTAGAGAGTCCACACTAGACCGAAAGGGCGGCCAAAAACAAAGCGACCGGGGCTTTTCAGCGCTGCCACACCGTGTAGCTTCATACCATAGCCAAAGGGTCGGTTGAATGCCACCTTTTCAACCATTGCCCTAACATTAATTAGAATCAGTCTTGAATCATGAAAATTGGTATTTTACTCACCGGTCAATAATGGTAATTGCTGGCGCAACTAATGTGGCCGAGATTCCAGCGGCCGCCACATCCCCAGCCAACGGCCTCCAGAGATAACTTCGGTCGTAACCATTATCCGAGACGTCTTGCTGCTGCATGGTAGCCATGGGAAACGTTCAGAAAGAATGAGTGAGAAAACACCGGGGGTCACCATCGTCTCCAGACCCTCGAGTATACCCAGTATCTCCAGCGGTCACCGGAACGGCCTCCTTCGGCTCTCCCGCTACGGGGCCTATCACCATGCCGAAGACCGGACCTCCACCGGGAGTGGGTTTGCCCCATCCTGAGTCAAGATACCGGGCCAACTCCCGGCCGATAAGTTAGATCTCATGCGGCTCTTAGCCACCCCAGGGTCCCCCGTGGGGTCAAGATTGTGATCTTGTGATAACTCCACACACCGGATCCTTGCCCGGTGGCTGCGACCCCTCACTCTTGAGTCGCCATCGGATATCCACTAGCCTTCGGCAGGGCCCCCGACATGGCAAACTTCGAGGCGAGCATCACGATGGGATGGATGAGCATAAGAGAGATGGCTTCAGCCTCCAAGTGGTGGTGTTTCTTCAGGCTTCAGCACGAGCATCTTCCTCAACCTCACCTCCTCACATCATACACTCTACCATCACAATGGCCTCTGTTAGAGCTCTGGCTTCCAAGGGCCGCCTTCCCATGGCCCGTGGTCTTCGCACCACTCCTCCCAGCATCTCCATTCAGACTCGGGCAAAGGCCACCGTGCCTTTCAGACTCCCTGCTGCCCGCAACGAGCCCAACGTAAGATGACCCCTCCAAAGACAAAAAGATACACACTGACATCACACAGCCCACTTACACAAGAAACTCTCCCGAGCGTGCCAAGGTTGAGGAGGCCCTCAAGAGACTCCGATCCCAGCTCCCCCTCAAGAGCGAGATCATCTTCAACGGCGCCTCTCAAAAGATCGCCAAGAACGAGGACCAGGTCCTGCCTGCTGAGCACGCAGTGACTTTTACCAACTACCCCCTCGCCACCAAGGAGCAGGTCTCCACCGCTATCGAGTCCGCCCTCAAGGCGAAGCAGTCCTGGCAGGACACTCCCTTCGTGGACCGTGTCGCCATCTTCCAGCGTGCTGCTGAGCTTGTCACCACCAAGTACCGATATGATCTTATTGCCGCTACTATGCTCGGCCAGGGCAAGAACGTCTGGCAGGGCGAGATTGATGCCGCTGCTGAGCTGGCTGACTTTTTCCGTCTGAACTGCAACTACGCTGCTGAGATTCTCGAGAAGCAGCCTGACCGTGGTAGCGATGGCATGTGGAGCCGAGTCGACTACCGTCCTCTTGAGGGTTTCGTCTACGCCGTCTCTCCTTTCAACTTCACTGCCCTGGGTGGTAGCTTGATCTCCGGACCTGCTCTGCTCGGTAACGTCGTCCTCTGGAAGCCTTCTCAGTACAACATCTACCCCAGCACTATCATCTACAACATCCTTGTCGAGGCCGGTCTTCCTCCGGATGTCATCCAGTTTGTTCCCGGTGATGCCGCCGAGATCACCGACATTGTCCTCCAGCACCGTGAGTTTGCCGGTCTCAACTTCATCGGCTCTTCGGACGTCTTCCGATCCATCTACGGCAAGATTGGACAGGGTATTGCTGAGAAGCGATACCGTGACTTCCCCCGAATTGTTGGCGAGACCTCCGGCAAGAACTTCCACCTCATCCACCCTACCGCCGATATCCCCAACGCCGTTAACCACACCATCCGAGGTTCTTTCGAGTACCAGGGCCAGAAGTGCTCGGCTACCTCCCGAGCCTACGTTCCCGAGTCTCGTGCCAAGGAGTTCATCGAGGGACTCCAGGCTGGTATCAAGGAGATCACCATTGGCAACCCTGACAAGGACTTTGAGGCTTTCATGGGCCCTGTTATCCACCGCCGATCTTTCGACAAGATCAAGTCCATCATCGATGAGGCCAACAAGGATCCTTCCGTCAAGCTGATCGCTGGTGGCAAGTACGATGGCTCTGTCGGTTTCTTCGTCGAGCCTACCGTCTACCAGGTCGATGACCCCAACCACAAGCTCTTCAACGAGGAGATCTTTGGTCCCGTCCTTGCTGTTCACGTCTACCCTGACGCCGAGTGGAAGCCCCTTCTTGAGAAGATTGACAAGAACGGTGGCGGTCTTGCCCTGACCGGCGCCGTCTTTGCCAACAACCGTTCCGCCCTCCGTGAGGCTGAGGACACCCTCCGCTACTCTGCCGGTAACTTCTACCTCAGTAAGTTTTATCATCCCCTTACTCTCACCTTCACAATACTAACAAATCCTCAGACTGCAAGACCACCGCCGCCCTCATCGGCCAGCAGTCCTTCGGTGGTGCCCGAAGCTCGGGTACCTGCGATCGCGCTGGCAGCTCAGACTTCCTCCGACGCTTCACTGCTCCCCGACTCATCAAGGAGGAGTTCTTTGAGCAGAAGGAGTTCCTGTACCCCAGCAACAAGTAGATATAGAACATTGCATGTAGAAGTGTACGAAAAGCGCAGATTTAGTGTTAATAAAAGAGTCAAACAAGTATCCCTCTTGTGTCCTGCACCACAATGTGATTTGACCATCTTTCTTTGTACTTGTTCTCAGAGACAGAATCACCATCTATCATTACGCCCACCACCCATACCGTGACCACCGTTAAACTCGGCTTGACGTTGGAAATGTGGAGAGACAAGGATATGGGTTCAATGGCACGTCCCCCCCGTTCGCACTCCATGCCTGTCCCAAGCTCCTGTCTTGTTGCATGGTGTGGGGAGGCGCTTGCACTAGCCGTCTGTCATCTCAACTTCTAGAAGCAATTATTGATCCGACGATAACCTTGACTACCGCAAAATCCACAGTTGTTCCCAATTGGGTTTGTAGCAGACATCTTTTCAAGCTGGTCTGCTGTCTTCAATGTCACAAGATGTTCAAGTTTGACCTGTATGTGACTCGTCAGGTTCCCCTGACATGATGATAACGCAGGTCATGTCAAAGACTTTCCTTATCCAGGCTTCAGCTCTCAAAAATGGAACATCAAATTCCACAGCCGAAGAATGGTACGACCGATCTCGGCACTTGGTGCATCCTGGAGGCTGACATCCCCCAGTCGAGCGGCTAAGCTAGCCCAGAACGAAGCGAACCTCCCACCTCCGCATTATCGATGCGAGATCGAGGCATCAGCACGATGCACAAGAATGGAGACGAGGCGGTAATAGTGGCGAATCATGGTCATGAGGCGCTTGCCATGTGAGCTGCGCCAATCAATCACCAGGCAAAGCCAATCGCACCAAGTGTCGGGAGGTCTCCCGGTTTCTTACCCAGTGTCATCGGAATGTCTGCCGTTCTGTCGCAATCAGCCTCGTCTACTCCACCATCGTCAAACTCGAGGCCCTTCTATTCTTGCCTCGTCTGGGGAAATCGAATGATGGCAGGGTGTTCACCAGGTCATTTCAACACGGACCGGCCGTTTGCGGCCGATGGATGAAGACGATGATGATGGAGAGAACAGGATAAAAAGAAGAGAAGTTACGGCGATGAAGGCATCAATTCAGTTCAATCCAGTTCTATTCAAGCAGAACAACTACTAAAGTCATCATGAGTGTCCCTAAATCCGAGCCAATTCTCATCGTCGGAGCCGGAGCCTTCGGTCTCTCAACCGTGCTCCATCTTCTCCAAGCCGGCTTCAAGGACATCACAGTTCTCGACAGAGATGATGAAGTCCCCTCGCGTTTCTCAGCCGCCAACGACATCAACAAGATTGTCCGAGCAGAGTACGAAGATGACTTCTACACAGATCTTACTCTGGTAAGCTTCACCAATGAGTCTACAAGCTTCAATGACTGAATGATGCATCTAGAAAGCCATCGATGCCTGGCAAACCCCCCTGTTCGCCCCGCATTTCCACCAGACCGGCTTTCTCCACTGCGTGTCCGGCTCGGCCCCGAAGGAGGCTTATGACACACTGAAGCGGTTCCAAGATGCGGCCGAGAGACACCCTCGAATCAAGCCTTCGGTGGCCCGCATCAATGAGAAGAAGGACATTGATGCTGCCTGTTGGCAGTACAAGCCGAACCCTTTCCCCGGATGGCACGGGTACCTGAACAAGCTCGACGGATACGCCCACTCTGGCAATGCCCTACGATCCATCTATCTTGTCACCAAGGCTCAGGGTGTCAAGTACATCCTAGGCAGTGCCGGGGCTGTCTCTGAGATTGTCTACGATGATTCCTCATCCAAGGGCCGGAAAGCAAAGGGTGTCAAGACCGTCAACGGCCTCTTCTACCCTGCCCGACTCGTCATGGTCGCTACCGGTGCCGCAGGTGGAAAGTTGATTCCCGAGATCGGAAAGCAACTCGTCGCCAAGTCTTGGTCTGTTGCTCACGTTCATCTGACAGAGGACGAGACATCTGCTCTCCGTGGCATCCCCGTCACCTATGCCCGCGACTTGGGATTCTTCTTTGAGCCGGACCCGAAGACTAACCTGCTCAAGATGTGTCCCATGGGTGGTGGTATCATCAACACTGATCCCAAGAGCGGCATCTCTTATGCCCCCGGTAGCATCAGTGAGAGCGCCTTCTTGCCCGAGGACGATGAGAAACAGCTTCGACAGCTCCTCCGACACGCCCTTCCCCAGTTCGCCGACAGGCCTTTTGTGCGAAAGTCACTCTGCTGGTTTGCCGACACTGCCGATTCGGACTTTATCATTGACTACGTCCCCAACACTGGCTCTTCGGTGGTGTTCCTGAGTGGCGACTCGGGTCACGGTTTCAAGATGTTTCCCATTTTTGGCGAATGGGTCAAGGATTTGCTTCTGGCGTCTGACGGAAAGCAGCCTGTGCCTCGATGGAGATGGAAGACGCCTTCTCAGGACGACAAGGGTGACTGGGGTGGTGCTGTCAGCTGGAGACTTGGAAACTCGAAGGAGCTGGTCGAGTTGAAGCCCAGTCAGTCGAAGCTGTGAAGAAGACGTGTCGAGTTTGTTTATCAGAGCTATAATTAGAGACTAATACTTGATTCTGCATTGTTTCTATTGGTATCTGTTTGATGACTCCTGATTTTGTCGACAAACGTCTGTAATGATCCATTCGTGAGGTTTCTTGACATCGAGGCATCATAACACGATCATTTATGTCGGTGCAATTGTGGTCAATGGCTTCTTTTCAGACCATCAACAATTTCACAATCATCTGGGCTGAGAAAAAGATTGCAAACAGCTACAGAGTCGTCACCAAGCAGAGCGTAGTATGCATCATAATGACGTAAAAGCAAACGCGCGATTGATGCAACATTGAATCTGAGGGGAGAAGTGAAGTACTCGATGGTTAGTTAGTCATGCTAACTTGATAAGAAAGCACCTGCGCGGAATCCGCGGAGCGACTCCATGATCGACCAAAGCGGGAAGATCGTGGGTCTTGTCCCATCTAATTCCACTTGGTACAAAACAAGCAAGATAGCAGCGACCATTTCATAATAATATCTTTAATGGGGCTAACATGTTTCTAATCGATTCTTGTCCCATTGTTGTGCCATTCAAAGTGAAAGGGCCGATTAAATCGCGTTGGGCATCTACCCTAGAGAACTAAGGATGGAGTACAAGGCAGCTTGACACACGACAGTTTGATGTGAGTAACAGAAACATCATATGAAGAACATGTCCAATAATCTTGAAGGCAGGTCCCTATTTTTGCTTCTCTTACTCTCATTTTTCCTTCCTCCTTCAATTAGCAGCTGTTGGTGATGCTGACGCGTGATGTCACGACCCCCACGCGAATGCAACGCGTCAAAATCTTGAGCTTCTAGAAGACCCCATGACTTGGCTGTCTGCACTTCGGCATTCATCTAGTGGCGATGATCAAGTTTAAACGCAGTCAGGTCCCGTGCTGTAGACTTTCAACGGCTCTTTCCCGAAGCCATCGAGAACATTTCCATCATGGAGCTTGAAACACCGAGAGAGGCGACGTTGCCGGAACCCTTGTCCGACGCATTCCTCTCTGTGATTGGTCTATTTCGTGTTGTCCTCCACCGGAACACCTCCCGGTCAACCGGGTCGCTTCCCGGCCCCGAGACTGAAGAGGGGGGAGTCCATCGGCGAGTCGTGCATTTTGACCTTTTCTCGGAGCGGCCTTCTCATCATCGGAGCCATGTTGCGATGCAAACCCCACTCTCAATGAGGAGTATCAGCCATGTTCGGACCTTGAACATGAAAAAGTGAAGTCGATTTGAGATATTTACACACAAGACATCTCCAAGTTAAAAACATCTCAATAAATCCCAACCCTGGTCTCCCTCCATCTTACCCAAGTCAATACACACACATAGTCAAAGCGTCAATCATGGGCTCGCAAATCCCAGCTTCTCCTCAACCCCACGTTCCCTCCCCGGGAGTGTGGTGTCCGGCCGTCACCTTTTTCGACCACGCCGCCGACAAGCCAGACCATGCCGCTCAGGCAAAGTACTTTGCCCACCTGGCTGATTCGGGCCTGAATGGCCTCATCGTCATGGGTTCCAACGCAGAGGCCTTCCTCCTCACCCGTGAGGAGAGGTACGACCTCATCGCCCTGGCCCGCAAGACCATCGGCCCCGACTTTCCCCTCATGGCAGGCGTGGGAGCCCATTCCACAAAGCAGACCCTTCAGCTGGCTGAGGATGCTGCCAAGGCTGGGGCCAACTATCTCCTTGTCCTGCCCCCTGCCTACTTTGGCAAGGCCACCACCATGTCTGTGGTGAAGCGCTTCTTTGCAGAGGTCGCTCTCAAGTCTCCCCTGCCCGTCATCATCTACAACTTCCCCGGCGTGTGCAACGGCGTCGACATTGACTCTGAGTCAATTGTCCAGATGTTCAACCAGAGCAAGGCGACGCATCCCAGCGGCAAGTCCAACATTGTCGGCGTCAAGCTCACCTGTGGTTCGGTGGGCAAGATCACGCGTCTCGCGGGTGTTCTGTCGCCCGACGAGTTTTCCACCTATGGCGGCCAGTCCGACTTTTTGATCGGTGGTCTGGCAGCCGGCAGCGTGGGCACCGTAGCGGCCTTTGCCAACGTGTTCCCTACGCTTACATCCAAGATCTACGCCCTGTACAAGGAGGGCAAGTTCGACGAGGCCACGAGGCTCCAGCGCATCGCTGCCCTGGCCGAGAGCCCCTGCAAGAGCGGTGTGGCATCTACAAAGTACGCCGTGGCCACCTACTCAGCTCAGCTGGCAGGCATCGAGGGCGCCGTTGAGAAGCTGGCGCCTCGGCACCCTTACGAGCCTGTAGGCGATGCTGTTAAGCAGAGCGTCGCGACGCTGATGAAGGAGGCGGGCGAGGTTGAGAAGGATCTGCAAAAGACATGGACGGACCGTGTCAGGGGACGATTGAACTGAGTTTAGTGGTTTAAAGTAGTCTGCATATTAAACTGGCGCTGAAGGCAAGCCATTGTTGATCTGATGACAGAAAGAGTTGCAATTGAGTGCCGAATGAATCGTGTAGCAGAGACTTGGCAGAGACAGAGACAGAGACATCCAGGGCGTACGTAACACGACTGCATGAGACGGAATCCACGTGTTGAGATCGAGATGATGTGGGTGGAAAAGGAGACTGTCAACATTGTCAACCCCTGTCATCAGCATACAGTACCTCGACGGCCACCACGAGATACCCAGCCGTTCTTCCTCCTCCACGTTCTAGCGCCACAATTGGAAAGCTGGGGTCCCTCTGAAGACAGTGTCCACACCACTATCATCAACCGCTGAAGCGAAGGTGATAACACCATCCCTGTCTAGTCCCGACGAACCCGAACCCCGATAAGGGCCCGGCGACTCTGTCCTTTCTACCCCGCATATCGCGTTGGAGCTAGTGCAAGCCTGCAACCAAATTTCCAACCATCTCGTGACTTTTTGCCTCCCAACTCGCAAAGCAAGAAACGAGGCCCATAACACCCCCCGACCAGCCCTTCCAACCTACCTCTAGACCGTTTTATCCATTCAACCTCAAGATCGGAACTGTAGTACCATGCCGCCGAGCTCTTCCTCAAACCCAAGGAGAACAGCGGATTCTGCAAACTCGCGAGGAGGCCGCGTGTCCAAGAGATCCGATAACGCGTACGTTCAAGTTCCCCCCCCTCTCCAATTTATGAAAAAAAAAAAAAGCCCAACCCTTGTCCCCCCCCTCATATGCAACATGACGCTGACCAAGAGAAATCACACCCCAGTTGTTCACGGTGTCGCAAGCAAAAGATCAAGTGTTCAGGTTCACATCCTTGCGATGCCTGCAAGAAGCGCAAGTTGTCGTGCGAGTTTGACCAGCGCGATCAAAAGATCTTGGTCACAAGAGGGTAAGTTTGAGATTTGAGAATTGTTCTGGAATGACGTGTTGATCGGCCTTTAGCTTCATTCTTGATCTGCAGCAGCAGGCAGCCAGTAGTCAGAGGCGGGCTGGTGCTGCAGAGTATGTTACACCAGGGTCGTTGGACACAAACATAGACGTTGGCGGGAGAGGTCCTGAAGAAGGTTTGTCTTTATATCTCTCATTTTTGGTTTTTGGTAGTCGCTCACCTCGGATCAGGCGACACTGTCACCGTCAATGTCAACCACCCTCCCTCACCAGGCGGCAATGCTTCTACTGTCCCAACAGATGATGCGTTGTCGGGGAACAGGAGTAGCTCAAATAGCAGGAATGGATTGGACCCAGTGGCTTCTGCCCTCACGAATCCTCTTTTAACTGGACAGTCCAAGTTTATGACTTCAGCTGAAGGAAGAGAATGTGAGTCGTCCATATCTGTTCCCACTCAACTTCTCTGACCTCCATTCTAGTTTACCTCGGAACTTCTTCAAACTGGTCCTTCAGTCGCCGTGTACTCAGTCTCACACACGAGTACATCCATCAGAGCCCCATTGCCGCAGATAACCTGCTCTTTGACGGCTCAGCATACGATCTTGGATGGGATGGCTCTCGCATCAGCCCACCTCCAGAACCTCCTCTAATGCCCAGCCTTGATCACGCCGTGTATCTCATCAACACGGTCAAGTTTCACTGCAGCCAGATATTTCACTTGTTCGACGATGAGTCCTTTACACAGTATCTTCACGAATTCTACGCCGACCCGACCAGTCACATCGCCGTCGCAGACCTCCGCTACATTCACCTTCTAGTTATTCTCGCCTTTGGCAAGGCCTTTGCCGAAACCAACAACTACCAATCGAAACGGCCACCTGGAGCTGATTACTTTGTCACTGCTCTTCGCCTGCTGCCAAGCATTCATATTCTTGTTCAGGAACCCATCTTATCCACCGAGCTTCTCTGCTGTATCGCCCTGTACTTTCAGTGCCTTGACTACCGGCATTCTTCACATTGTTATGTGGGTTTAGAGTACAAAACTGTTGAATTTCAGCTAATCTATTGAAGATCGGACAAGCTATGAGAATTGCCCTCTCGCAAGGCATGCACACAGATATGCCTCTCGAACACCTAGGAGAAAAGATCGTTGAGCGAAGTCGGAAGTTATGGTGGACAGTCTACGTTCTGGACCGCGAAATGACATCGTTGATGGGCTTGCCTCAAACTATTCACGATGACGACGTGCATCCTCAGCTTCCGCACTTTTCTGGCTCAACACATAGAGTGGCAGCTCTTCATATGCAAATTCGGCTATGTCGGACTATTGCCTCGATTAACAGAGGTAAGAACGACACTCAATGAGACAATTGCTTTACTAACGTCTTAACTATTAGGTGTCTATGGGGCCAACGGGCGACTGAACAAAAAGTTCTTGCTCAGCACTAAGAAAGTTCTCGAAAACATCGCAGGGCTGGCCGATGAACTCCAGCAGCAGTTTCCCCTGGGCGTGGATAGAGCAATCAACGGAGTCTCCCGGACGTCAGGCTATCTTCATCTTCTCTACCACCAGGTCAGTAACTAACTCATAGACTCTAAGAGAGTTTTCTGACTTGTCAGTGCATCGTCCTCGCAACACGACCGCTCCTCCTCTGCTTCCTCAAAATCCGATTCGAGACCCCGGGCTCCATCACGGAAGCGCTCAACTCCTCTCAAACTGTCTGGAACCTGATCAAGATGTGTGTCGATTCATCTTACCAAATGATCAACATTCTTGGCTGTTTGCAAAGTCAAGGTCTGCTTGGTAAACTCACTGAGATTAATCTCGCTAGGAAGCATTATACTGACCTTGTGACTAGAAACCTTTCTCCCTTTTGATCTTGAGTCTCTGTTCATCTCGAGTCTGAACCTACTTGTCGCTCCTGTTCTCGATCCTCGGTTTCTTGAGCATGATACACCGTTTCGTCACAAGTCGTATTCCATCTTTAATGAGATGATTGGAAAGGGGAATCTCATTGCGGTATTTCGACGATCTGAACTACAACAGCTCGACGACATGCTCGGTCGCCTGCCCCGAGAAGCTACCGGACAAACACCTGTTCCAGATAACGTCGATGGTCAAATCATAGGAGGCTCGATGACTGATGTTCCGGAGGGCGCAACACCAGCCATGGATTCCCTGAACGGAGACAGCGAGGCGATGGCGTCCATGATCCCAGGCATGGACGACTTTGGAATGGATGCGTGGTTTACTACCGCACAGATGATCGATATGGCAAACTCGATTGCGAATAGTGATACTGAGTGGGTTTCGCATACCATGATGGAACATGACATCTGGTAGGGAGGACCTCACAGACCGAGGAGCGATGACTGGCCCTTTGGGCCAATGACGTGGGATGGGAGCACCGCAAGCCACTGTCCCTTCCTAAAATTACAGACGAAAAGCATTTGTTTTTATTGTTTTTCAATGACGAGCATGGAGCGTGGGTTAGGGATGTTTCTGGTATTAACGCCAGCTGATTAGGTATGGAGTCTTGGGGGGCACTTGATGTATCCTAGGGCAACGGTTGGGCAATTTCTGGAATATGATAACTGTTCTTTGTGCTTACTAACATATTGCACCTTCTACTGTGATCTGATTAGAGATTATATGCATTGTGACATTGAACGAAGCATGAGTTAGCCTATTAAAAGGTTGTGAGCAGGTTGATGAGGTTGCTGACAGCGCATTGCTCGACTGGGACCTGTAAGATTCGAAATTCAACTAAAAAAAGAAAAAAGAAAGAAAGAAAAAAGGCATACGAAAGCGGTGGGTGATGTAAAACTCTACAGATTCTCGCCCTCTGCGAAATGGACGCCTATCCCATCCTAAAGCAATCTCAGCCACTGGACCACCGTTCGAATCTTGTCACTAGACTTCACCAACCTCGTCCCGCTCCGCCTCCGTTTCTATTGTAACAGCAGGTACAACTGGGGCCCCTTCCAATTCTTCAGAAACGGCGTCCTGCTGTGTAGAAGTGGTAGGAAGTGGCCCAGGAGACTCTGAAATGGAGGTGTTTTCAGATGTTGCAGATTGTGACTGTTGAGTGGACAAGGGAGATCTCGCCCGTGATGATTGCCCAGTCACGGTTACCATGCTCAATCTTCGAGAAAGAGCTTGGCTGCCTGCAGGACTAAGAAGGGACCTTGGAGTTCCGGTTCTAGATAAGCCAAACTGACGCCTCGCCTGTCGATCCCTCGACCTCATCTCACGTTCGGCTTGTCTTTGAGCATCAGTTGCTTCCTTGCTCTGTCGCGATTTGTGGTGTATCTCACGGAGTTGTTCTATCTATTGTATTAGCTCTGAACCGCATTTGACCGCGCCGGGTCGGTACTTGCCATCGCTGAGATCAGCGTATCTCAATGCCAAAACTGGATCATTGAAAGACTTCTTCCACCCCTCCTCGATGATGAACTCGGAACCTAGAACCACATCAAAAGGAACTTGATCATGGACTAAGAACGCGTGCCGATGAGTGTATGCTGCGTTCACAGAGTACCACGACAGTGCGATTGTCGCCTGGGGGACAATGAGTTCCTCACCACCGCTGAACCCAAGCCAGGCCTGGTCACACTCGACCTCTTCCTGCTTTTCCTCTAGACCGGCCCTTTTTAGGACGCGTGTTGAGATCCAGTTCAAGTCGCAACCACTGTCTAGCTTGACTCGGAAGGGAGCAGAAGCGGGAACATTCGGGTCATCGGGCACAATGACAAAAGGGAAAAGGAATGGGCGCTCGGTCCCAAGTGTACTGAGCTCATGGAGCCGCTCGGAGACCTGCTCAAGCCCTCGGCCTACCCGAGGAGTATATGGGGCCGAAGTTTGCGCTGCGGTTGTAGTTGGAGTTTCCTGGGCCTGAGAGGTGGGGTTAGGGTCGTTTTGAGTTGTTGACATGAAGGATCTCTGTATGTCGCCACCTTCTTGGGTACTGATTGTCGCGTTGTTGCCGTTCGGGATACCCATTCGACGGTCGTATTGAGCATAAGGCCTTACAAACTCTTCAATCATCTCCCTAGGGATGCCCTTTTCGCGTTCATATTTAGAGTAATGAAACAATAACTCTTCGATCTTGTTTCTAGGGATGCCCTTTTGGAGTCCGTGGTGAGAGCAAATCAGCAGATATTCGATCATGTCCGGAGGGATATCATCTTGAGAACAGTGATTCAATAGATCCTCGATCATGGTCCTAGGGACTCGAGATCTGTCTTCGTCGTAGTGCCTCGTCATGTCTTGGGCCATGTGTGTTAGCGCTCTAACCATTCGCTGGAGCTCGGCTGTTTTCCATCTATTTCGTTAGCTACCAGAGGCGAGAGTAGTCCGGGGGTAGGCTCGGACTAACTGATTCATTTCTTCAGACAGGAGCTTAGACCAAGTCTCGAGCTGTTCCAGTGCTCCAACAATGTTTTGATCGAAAAGAACACTGCGCAAGGGATTCTTGGTGGCTTTGTGGATATGCTCCTCAAGTTGAGGTATTAGACGAGCGCATTGTGCCAAGCAAAGCTGCATGGTTTCTTCGTGGTGCTCGCGAAAGAGTTGATCCTCGAGCGCTTGAGGAAGAACATCGGCACTTCGAGATATGATCTTTTGAAACAACCAGAGCCGATCGAGAAGCCCACGATCAACAGAAGACGTGCGCAAGCTTGATGCAGCCTTGATCACTTCTTGAGTCTGGGCCACAAGCGAGACGACGCTAGCAGCGATAGAGATCGGATCGGCCATGGCGGTAATGTGTGGCCGCTAGGCCTCGGAGCAAAGTGAAAGAGTGAAAAAGGAAAAATAGCTGAACTTGGATTACATTCGAGTCTCAACCAATACAAATACTTGAGGCCTCCGCCTGATTCGGGGTGCGGCTGAATTATTTGTCCGCTGCATGGAGTGCTGTCGGGACATATCAGGCTGGCGGCTATCTGGTATCAGGCTGTGGGAATGACTGCCTGGACAACATCCAAGTCAGACCAAACAAACTCTTCACGGGAGTAAATATGCCACTTGTGGACATGAACCAACACCAAGATGCGGGGAATGGTCAGCAGGTCTCCCCAGCCGATTCAGGATATCCGAAACTGGCTAAGTTGATGGGGGATTCTCCAGAAACTGCCATATTCCGGCGATTCAGGCAGCTCAACATGCTTCACCTACTCAGACTTCAGGCAGAACTACACTCATTGGAAGATGAGCTTCTCGAAGTAGTCCAGGAAGACCAACAGTCGGAAGACCCTGATAGAAAGGACTATTCGAGAAACTTCTTCCTGCTCAAGCGTTGTGCGGAGCAGGGGAAGGACTTTGAACAGTATGAGTTGTTACAGCAAATTGGAGAGAAGCTCAACGAGTACAGTAGGTGGATATCTTTTGCAGAGTTGCATAAACTGGTGCTGACGACTTAGACACTGCAGTGTCGGCTGCTGGCGCTGTGGAAGGCTTATCATCTCCAGAGAAACGTCCCTTGGAGTTTATACGACTCTGGCTGAAAGGGGCCGGCGGCGGTGAGCATTTCCCGCTTGGAACTGAAAGCACAATCTGGGAGATGGGATCACGAGACGAGTACGTGAGCGTTGCCCCCACAGCTAGCAGCGACAGGATATCAGCCTTGGTCCGTGGGATGTTGTTGGATATCTACCACTTTTTCGCCGAATCCTTCAAGAAGGTTCAAAGAAAGTTCAACAAGGTGAAATCTTCTGCCACGCTCCCTGAGAGTGGAAACTGACTTGGGCTACAGACAGCCTTGCCTTCTACGACGGCGGCACCACGTATACGCGAGTATGACGATGGAAAGCTGCAAGCTATCAGTGACGGCATAACAGCTGCCCTCGCCTCTCTTCTCCCGACCTTGATGATTCTGGTCTTGTACTTTGTCAAAAGGATGCTGGTTCGGATTGGATTGGTCATTGTGTTCACTACAATCTTCTCCGTGGTCATGTCGTTTTATCCTGGCGCGAAGAAGGGAGAGGTGTTTGCAGCCGTGGCAGCATTTGCTGCTGTTGAAGTTGTTTTCATCGGTACTACTGGCTAGCTGGGCACTTGTGTGAGGGACTCGGCAAGTGGCAGGGCCAACGGCGAGTAGTCTAGTCCAATAGTGACGAAGAGTTACTTCTGTAGGTTGAGCCTGGGTTGCAGGATTAACGGGGTTAATGTGAGTGTGAGCGTGAGGTAATGAGTCTATATTCTTTGATTATCACAGGTCGGGTATGGCAGCCTGTGTTAGCATCGGGATGTGGTGTTATGCTGTGCTGGAAATGTGTTCTTTATTACAGTTGAAGTCGGGATAACCGATACATGAGATCGGATATGACGGCCATGAGTCTACATGTAGCGTGCCTGAAAGTTGTAAAACGGCATTATCATTGAAGAGATACTGTTGAGAGTTCATTCTATCTAGCTGGTACCCAATACCAAGAACCAAAACCCACCATCCTCATAAAACTCCATGATATCATCCTTGAAGCCCAAACCAAAACCCACATTGGCAGCAATCTTTCTGCTGGAATAGCCACAAAAGAAAAAAATTAATCTATATTAATACCACTCCAGTCGTCCAAACATCGAAAGCCCATGTGCCACTAGAGAAGGGTCATGGAACACCACCCAGCGGTAGCCAAGACACAAGCGCCAACTATAACAGCGTCGAATCGACCTTCTCTTTGGCCATCCTGGCTGTCCTTTGCCTGTCCCGAAGTCCCGTCGGCTGTGTTGCTGATGGTAGCGTCGTTACTGGCGGTAGCGTCAGGCGATTCGTCTGCCTTCCCGTCCTCCTTCTTATCCTCCTGCTTCTGATGCTGCTGTTCCTCCTGATCCTCTGCTGGGGTCTGTTCTGGCGCAGCTGGTTCCTTTTCGTTTGGTTGTAGGTGAGGGACGATGTATTTGTCGAGGAAAGACTGCGAGACTCCAAGGGTGCTGGCGTTGGCGACAGCATTCTGCATGCGTGCAATGTATTCTTCGCGGATGGAGCCATCGTTGGCGTAGTTTTCGCTGACGTAGACTAGAGCCTTGACGTCCAGAGGGCGATATGCTCTCTGTTGTCGCTGACTGGGAGGACCATCTCGCCCGCCTGAATCTGAATCTGATGGCTGAGCGGTTGCCTCATCTGATGAGTTGGGGGCTTCTGCAAGCACCTGGGATAGGCGTGAGGATGTGAACGAGGAGTATTGTCTGTGGCGTTGGAGGACGATTTCCAACATGTGCTTTTGGTACAACTTCCTAGCCACACCTTCTGAGCGGTCCAATGCCCTCACGTCCCGAGCATTGACGAGATACACGAGGCCCTCAACTGAGGAGCCATCCGCTGGGACCACATTGGCCACCCCGCGCTCGTTGATCTGCCACCTATAGCCAGGGAGTGTCCCTGTGCCGATGAAGACGCTTGAAGGACACCGCTTAGCCATTTGAGCGACATGAAGATTACTGCCATAGGCAAAGTAGAGAACATCGGGCTTTCGTGCCCGGGGTAATGTTGACGGCTGCATAGCCTGCGGTCGTGAGTGGTTGTGTTCCTTGATCATCGTTGGGAACCAACGCGTGAAAGAGATGATTGATTGGTCGAGATTGGAATGAAGGTAAAAAGATCTTCTAGTTGATGCAGCTGAATCCTATGAACTGACAAGCAGAAGGAAGATCAATGGTACGATATTGAGTGCATCTGCGAAGAAGAAAACAGAACAAGAAAACGTGCATATGGGTCTATCAGGTTAGGCTGGATCGGCGCGGGCCAGGTTGGGTTTATGTCTGAATTTAGCGAATCGGACCCTTGCCATCGTGTCACGAGACGTTGCCCCAGTTGCCAAATGACACGTCTGCCGCTGACCTGTCTGTGAACCAGTGATGTGACTCACCGAGGCTTGATTACCTCAAAACTATTGACTTGCAGCGAATGACATGCAGTTTTGTCCAAATGAGGCGACAGAGGAAACGTCACTTGAAAATCTCTTAATCCTCAACGTCTGGTATTGGTTAGTGAGGTTGCACAGAGTGGATGCTGTTTGGGCAATCATTGGATTGATATAATTTTTTAATTGACACCCAAACAACGAGGCTTGCTGACGTGTTTGTTGCCCGTGTCAACGTTGAGAAATTCAGGTCAGATGGCAATATTACTGTGGATGGGCATAACAACACACACTTGACAACAACATCAATTGGAGACTATGATGACGAAGGAAGAAAAAATATTACTATGATGTCATGTATGGTTGAAAAAAACACCAGAATTCGAGTGTAATTGAATAGTTGTCATCTCGTTCCTTCAGTGTCGACCAGACCGCAATTCTCCCTCCTTCACCGTCAAGACGGGTATAGAGCTCTAAATATAGGGAAATGCTGACCCAGGGAGTGAATATTATTGAACGAGAAAGTTTATGCTGCGGTAGTATCGGCGACTGGAACATCAGCAGGGTTCTGAGTACCATTCGCCCCTGCTGCAGAAGCCGGTTCATTGACACTCCTCTTTTGTCCACCCGGACCCTCGGGATAAACTGGGCCTTGGGTAATGTCTCTAATTCTGAGTCCGAGACGGGCGGGGTCAATATTCCGATGACCCCAGAGGAGGATTGCACCGAAGACTGGCTTTGCGAGGAGATCTAGGATTCCGTAAAAGACGGCTTCAGAGTCTGGTGCGATGATGTTGCCACCCTCGCAAACACCCCATGCGATAGGATAGCAGATCCACACGGCGAGAGTGATGGTGCCACAAGCGAGAAAGACGCAGCCGACATCATTCCCGATACGGTTGGCATGGATGCGAGCTTCCCAGGCGAGCTGGTAAACAATGTAAGCGAGTGCAGCGCAACCTATGTTGAACAGTTAGAAATATAGCTTATAACAATATTATTCCTTACGCCCTAATCTTTTTATAATAAAAGTACTTAATATAATATTTAAGGTAGAGCCTAAAGTAAAGCTATTCTTAAATTAGTAATATTTTTATATTTTATTAATTTTTAGCGTTATTTTTAATATTATAAAGAGTTATATAAGGTCTTAATATATACTTTTTTAACTATAAACCTAATAGAGGAAAAATACTAAAGAAATACCTCTAAAACCCTATTTTTCCTATATAAAAATCGCCTTATAAATATAATAAGCTAGCTTATTATATTTAATAAATTTTTTAATAAAAACTATAAAGCTAAAAAGGCTATATTAAGCTTACTTTAAATAACCTAGACTAAATTACTATAAATAGCTAAAATTAATTTTAATAAAAGCTTTAATAAATTCTAAGAGGACCTAAAAGACCTTTTATTAATATAAATAATTTTATAAATTATTAAATCGCTAAAAAGGCCTTTTCCCCCTAAGAAAGGGGCCTAATAATAAATTATTAATATTAAAGGTATATTAATTATTTTAAAAAGGGCTAAGAGATTCTTAAAAGGTATTAACTAAGCTTTTAAGGAGATATTTTACTTAATAAAGCCTATTTTTTATAAATTAATAAATTAATTATATAATAATACTAAGATAATAGATATATATAATTAAAGTCTTAAATAAAAGGTTATAATCTTTTTATATATAATTAGGTAAAGCTATATATAAAAGGTAATAATATATTATTTTAGTATTACTTAATATATTATCTCTTATATTATAATAATAATAATAAAGGCTTTTATTAATTTTTATATTACTTTTATTATATAGCCTAATAATAATTTTATTAATATAAAGATTATTATAAAATAAAATATAAGTATTTTATAGCTATATAAAAGCTATTAATAATACTTATATTAATATATATATACTTAATATAAAATAAAGAAAATAATATAATAAGAAATTAATAATCTTATAAAATATATTTATAATAATATAACTTAATAATACCTTTTTATATATATTAATAAGCTATAAAGGGTCTATTAATAACGCCTTATTAATATAATATACCTACTTAAAGAGCTTTAAAATCCCCTTAAATTAATTTTATATTAATAATATAAGGTTTAAATTATATATTAGTTTTTTAATTTTTTATCTTAGGGTTAAATATTACCTAAATAACTAAAAGGTATTAAGAAATAAATTATAAAATAAAAAAAAGCTATATAACTTATAATACTTAAGGCTTTATATTATTATAAAATAGGTTTTTAAATATATAAAATATAAGTTTAAGATTATATATTACTTAGTACCTAAATATTTAATTTATATATAAGTTCTCTTTATATATATATATATTAGGCTCTAAAACTTTATTAAATTAATAAATAGGGAAGTTAAACTCTTACGAGGGAATTTAAAATACCTAGAGGATATTAGGGCCTAGGCTAATAAAAATATAAAGGTATTATATATTTATATTATATATAATTATTATAAAAAAGTAATAAAAAAATTATAAAAAATATTACTATAAAGTAATAATTTTTTAATAATATTAAGATATAATTTATAAATTAATTATAAGTAATAAGGTATATTAATAAGGGTAAAGATATAATATTATTAATATTAAGTATAATTTTATTACTTAAAATAATTCTATTTTTAGGTTATTATAATAATTAAAGGCTTTTTAAGGCCTCTAAGTAGTTTTATTAAATACCCTTAGGAAGAAAATATTATATAAATTATATCTTATTTTAAATTCTCTAATTTATATTAGATTTTATTAAAAAATATATAATTAAATAATATTATTTTTATATTTTTTAATAGCTTACTTATATTATAAATTATATAAAAATTAATAATATTATAATAATTTAAAAATATATCTTTTTTTATATAGCTAATAATTATAATTATAAGCCTAGGCTTAGTAGTAAGGCTTAATTATTATAAGGGCTAGGAAGCTATAAGGCATAGCGCTAGCTTATATAAAAGATCAGCTATATAATAGGTCTTTATTTAAAAGCTTATAAAAGCTTTAATTATATATTAAAATTACTTAAATTAGGTATATAAATAATATATATAATATTAAAGTAATTTATAAAATTTAAGTTATTTTAAAGTTATTTTAAAGATATTATATTATTTTAAAAATAACCTAGCTATAAAGACTACCTTATTATTAAGTATATTAATAAATAGGCCTTATAGGATTTATATTATTAGGCCTTTATATTATTAAGCTATTTTATATTATATAGCTTTATCTTATATTACTATAAGCTTTATAATACCTTTTTATATAATCTCTTTATTATTATTATAATAAAATATTATTATTATTTAAAGGCTTTTTTTTTATTTATATAATTATAAAATCTTTTTTTTATTTATTATTAAAATATTAGCTAAAATAAATATAAAAGCTAATATTCCTAATAAGCCCTAATTTAACCTCCCCCTAATATACTATCTAAATAGCCTCTCTTTAAACCTCTTATTTAAGCTATTATATTAAATAATATTAATCTAGCTTTAAATAACCTAATTAATAAAGGTTTTAATTTCTTTATTAATTACTTTTTTTATAAAATACTTCTTAATATTTTATATTATTATCTTTATATTTAATGCCTTAATTATATACTAAGATTATTATTATAAAGTAATTATTATTAAAATAATCTTATTAATAGTAATTTAATTACTTATTTCCCTTATTTAATAAGGCCTCTTAGTAAATAAGGCTATAAGACTTATATTTAATAATTATAAGGAATTATGCCTTTACTTCTAAGTAAATCTTAGGCTTTATACCTAATTAAAGGGAAATATTAATAAAAAGAGATATTATAAGTAGTTTCTTATATAATTAATTTTTTTTTTTTTAATTTCGCTTTTATTTAAAAGTTTAATACTATAAAATATATTAAGGCTATTATAATTAAATATTTTTATTATAATTAAATTAATCTCTTTATTTTTTATAAATACTCTCTTATATAGCTTTTAATATTATAAATTATATTTTTTTAAATTACTTATTAATAACTTATATTTCTTTATAAAATACTTTTATAACTTATTATTAATAAATATATATTTAATATTAAAATTATAAAAATATTATTAATTTTATTAATAAAAATAAATATTTTTTATAAAACTAAGAGATTAATAAGCTTTTTATTAACTTTTATATAATTAAACTTAATACCTAATTACTCCTCTTAGAGCTATAAAGCTATTTATATATATATAACTTTTATAATAATTACTTTCTTATTCTTTAAGTCCCTAATTAATTATATCTCTTTATAAAGTTTTAATAGTAATAAGATTTATATAATAATTTATTTTAGCTTTTTTTTTTTAATTATATTAATAATAATAGGTATAAAGGCCTTAATAATATTATTTATAATATTTTTTATATTAATAATTAACTTAAAGGGGGTAATAAAATATTATTTTTATTAATAAAATTAATATTAAATTAGGTATTATTAATTATATCTTAAATAATAAAAATAGCCTTAATTATTAACTAAGGGCTATTAGCTTATAATAAGCCTATAGGCCTTTATAACTAGGGTATTATATAAGTTATTTAGGTTTAGATAGGTTTATATAATAAAGATAGGTATTTATATTATAAGGCTAATTATTATATTATAAGAAAAGTCTTTAATTAGTCGCCTAGGGTTATAAATTAACCCTTTTATACTTAAAGGCTAGTTTAATTAAGATATTAAATATATAACTTAGTAATAAGGAGTATAAGTAATACTTTTAGTTTTTTATGCGCTAAGGAAATACCTTATAAGGCTTTACTTTAAATATTTTATTATAAAAAGATTAAGGCATAATATATATACTAATTAATAATAGTTTAGTAATTCGCCGAGATTTTATATCTAAGCTACTTAAACTATTATATAACTCCTATTAATTAATACTAATAGCTATAATATAAACTTATTAACTTATTTTAATAGCTATAAATTAAACGTTTTTACTTTTAAGACTAAAACCTTTCTTTTATTAATAAGTTAAATTACTTATATAACTTAACTTCTTAAAAACCTTAATCCCCCTTTAATCTTTTTAATTTTATTTATAATTAATAGGCTTTTTTTTCTTACCTTACCTCTTATAGCTACTTAAATAGCTTAAATAAGCTATTAACCTAGGCTATATTATTTCTTATAATATTAATAAAAGTAATAATATTTAGCTTTATATTAATAAGGCTTTTAAGCTAACTTAGCTTAATATATTATATAAAATACTTAGCTCTCTAAAATCTTATAAAGTAATTTATTACTATAAGAAATACCTTAGCGCTAAGGATAATTAGATTAATATAATTATATATATTAAGGTATTATTAATTTATTAGCCTTAATATATTAATATTATAAAAATTATTTAAATTTATATTATCTAAGATA
>NKCI01000250.1:0-50763 GCA_003946985.1 Fusarium duplospermum | reverse complement strand
CAAAACTCAGGCACATGCCGGCTTGAAACTTTGAACCTGATCTTCTAGATTTTGATGGATGGATTGATGGAAGGGGGATGAAGATGGGGCCGGCCACTCCGTGATGGCCTACTACAGAAGGTGGAAGCAAGGTCAATTTGACTGCGCCTCAACATTGGGGGGGAGTTATTCGCAAGCCGATGTATGTCATTGTAAAGCCATCGATTTGAAGATTGATAACGTATTGAAATATCCATCCTTTTTCTCGTGAATCAACCAACATCAACTCGAGTTTACATCACAACGAGTACTGCAGCATCGCGAAAAAGGTACGTACCCCTACTCGGAACAAACGGCACGGATAACGGCGTGATCGTCTCGGCGCTGCGCTGTTCACGATCCAATCTCATCTGGTGGTGAGATTGGAGCTGAGGGCAGAACCTTTTTCTGTTCCATAGCGGAGGAGAGGGGGGGGGGAAACCCGGGCATGGCCGAATAGCCGGCTTGACCTGACCGAATGCAGCAAACAGGATCATGTTCCAGTACGATGATGTTGTGAGTGTGCTGAATCATCATGGGTCCTCCTTCTAGAAGTTCAAACCTAGCCCTGCGCGGTGTACCGGCATGTCGGACTTGTTCAAGATGCCGTCTACGTCAGCCCATCGACTCGTAGTGTAGCATTTTGCGAAACGCAATGTCGGCCGCTCTTGAATGAAGCTATTCGCACTAATCTGTGACAATAACGTACACCAATGCTTTAATTCCCCCTGCCCAGGCTCCCCCTCCGTGCACCAGTGTCAAGCAGCCAAGTTGCCAAGCAAAGGTGACAAGCTAAGGGTTTGTCTTGGCCCGTAGAGTAGCGAACGGCATTGACCTTTTTTGTGAGGCTCAAACTCGATGACAGGACTGTATAAGCGTAGAATTGGGTGCAGACCGCCGCTGTCGTCACTAGTGTTGTGAATGTGTCGTGTTGCCAGGACTGCTTGGCATGGATGCTACGTATCCGTACCACGGTGCCTTGCGTGAGCATGCCGTAAGCAAGGACAGATCTTGAAGCATGAACCGAGACAGCTCGAGGTCCACTGAGGCAACTCGTGTCCGATACTGCGCTGAGAATATAACCTTTACTTACACACCTACCTTCAACAAAGAACAAGCGATCATGGTGTAGTGGTTAGCATTAGCGCCTTCCAAGCGCTAGAGTCGGGTTCGATTCCCGATGGTCGCACTCCTCCCATTCCTATTCTTTTGCCATTCAGCACAACTTCTTTTTGCGTTGAATGATCGTGGTTTGTCTTTTTGTCGATGTTGAAATGTCTTTCACACGTTTTGGTGGTATGATTCATCGTTGGAAGTGTTTTTGCCCAGGCTTAGGGTACCCTTAGGATCGCCTTCCAAAACAGGCAAAAGAGGGCTCCCACCAGGGATTCATGTCAGCTTACACTCTTACCCTACAACAAGATGTTTTGACGACTATTCAGTTTGTCGGTTAGCTGATCTTTATTGGCAGATAGGCAACACGACTTCTTGGCTGTATATAGTTGAATATTCGAGTTGGTATAAGTACAAAGTAGAATTGATAGGTTACACTGCAGCGCCCACTCTTATTCCCTAAGCTGGCAAGGAGCTCCTTGCCAACTAAGATGATAATCTACCCCTCAACACTAACAACCCTTCTCATCAGACTACACCACGTTACTTTTCCACTGACAAGGAGTTCAGAATACCATTAACATCAACAAATGAAAGCATCTCAACAGTCCCATCCCATATCCGACTGGCAAGTTCCTGACCGTATGGCTCGTACACTGCCTGGGTATAGCTACAACTGTTAGTGCTTGCCATCCAACCAGAGCTGAAGAACACTTACTGAAAGATCCTCCAGTCCATGACATAGGAGCCATGAGTTTCCTTGCCCTTCACAATAGCCGCATCTACAAACGTGCTCGCACCCTGCTCTAGGGACCGCGCAATGATCCACTTGGCAAACCAGGCGATACTGCGTAAGATAAAGTTGGCATTCCGCTGTAGATCTGTGCTCCTGACCAGCCCCGGATCAACGAGGTTGACGATAATATCCTCCGGCTTGACACGCTCCGCAAGCTTGATGATCCAGAAGTGTGCGAGGGCTTTGGAGTACCAGTACGTGCTCGCAGGTGAGAACTTGGACTCGTCATCGTACCACGCTAGCGCAGGCTCGTCTTTTGGGTTCGGCACCTTGACCATGAGCGATGTTCCAGAGTTGACGATGGTGAGACGACCTGGTTTTCCGGCTGGTGCCTTTTTCTTGAGGGTGGGTAGGAGGAGTGTGGCGAGGAGGACAGTTGAGAGGTAGTTAACCTGGAATGTTGACTCGTGGCCCTCGGGACTCCTGGTGAAGGCCATGTTTTGAGTCCCTGCGTTGAGAATGGCAAAGTCGATTCGATCAAGGGTTTCGCACTTTTTGGCAAACGTCTGCACGCTCTCGTGTGAGAGCATGTCGACCTGCCACACATCGATCTTGGCCTTGGGGAACTTGCGTCGGAGCTTGGATGCTGCGGCTTCGCCCTTGGATACTGTGCGGACTGCAATCACAAGGTGACTGAGGTTGAGGGCCAGCACTGCCTCAGCTGCAGCGAATCCAAGACCGACGTTCGCACCGGTGATGATGCCAGTGCCGCCTGCGAGAGAGGTTTCCTTGGGAGGCCAGACGGGTTTGGCGAACTGGGATTTGAAGAAGCGGTACGAGTCTGGCTTGATTTCGAGGGACTTGGGAGGCATTGTGACGGTGTTCTTGGAGTTGAAGAGCTAGAAGAGGTGTCTATTGACTGATGACTGTAGAATGATGTGTCTGTCTGTTCATCTTCAAGACGACTAAACTTGCACTCCCCTTTTATAACACTTTACAAACATCAGATGTCTTGATCAAGTACGCAGCGAAAACAAGGACCAGATCCAAAACGGAAAGCAATCGAGAACGTGTTGACGCCATCCATTTTCGCGGTGCAGCCTGTGACAATTGCTCAGCAGTTTCGACTGACAACCTCTTCGGGCAATCAATGAATGCCGAGACATGGAGTTGAGGCTCGGAATCAAGGGGTTATGCTGTGCGTTTTCGCTTGAGAGAGCGAACTGGCTTATCTCCGATAGATGCTGTGGTCGGGAAAAGAGTGAAACACCGAGATGCTCTGCCAAAATAATGAGGGCTCTCTAAGGCTAAAATTGGGCTTAGAATGCAGGTCTTATTTTGACTGTATCAATCGGCTTTTCAGCCCTGCTGGGTACGACCAAGGCTCTAACCCGAATAGGAAAACAATCGTGTCTTGGCACTCGTGGGGAACTCCGGATAGCGTCACCAACACAACTCCACTAGAACCGACTGCTTCCCGTTTAGAGTTAACAATCTCAAACCCTCCTTTTTCCCTCCTTCTCATACCTTTTTTTCACAATCATCACACGTACAAGATTAACCCCGACTGACGCGCTGACCAATATGCTTGAACCCCTCTTCACCACGCCAACACCTCAGTTGCCTGTCCGGCAGAAGCCTCGGACTAGGAAGACGGCGCGTATGCTTAACCTAACCTCATCTAGGATCTTTTTTACTCATTCTGATACGCTGTAGATAAAAAGTTCGAGTTTATTACCTCTGATCCTGCGGGCAAACCTGCCCCCGAGACCCGCAAGTTCATCCGCAGTCATGTCATGCGTGGGAAGAATACCAAGCGTCGCGGGGCTTCCAGAGATGTCGTGTTGGTCAACCGTGAGGTTCAGGGGGATGAAGCTCGGAGAGATGAGACGTCCCGTATCCCGGATATAGGCATGGACGTTTCCCGACTTCCAGATTACTACCGGGATCATCTACAGTACAGAGCTTGGGTTGAGTCGCCTTCTCTCATAGCTCGCATGTTATCGCCTCCAGACTTGACTCTTTTCAACTTTGCGACTCCACTTGACAAGAACTCATTGTATCTCGTATACAGATGTAAGTTCATCACACTCACACACGTTACAAGTCATCTGACCCTTCCAGTCCTCACCACCATCAAAGACACCCTCTATCCAGTAGAATGGTGCTTCGAACCGGACCGGACAAAAGTCTGCTGGTTCCGCTGGCTTCTCCAAGATGCAGCCTACCTCCACTCGGTGCTCTTCATGGTCAGCGCCTTCCAGGACCTGTTCAGCATGAGAACAACAAAGGGTCGCAAGAGTTACGAGAATGGCTGGGGCATATCCTTCTCAGCGGAAACGCGGAGCCGTCTTCGAGAAGCGATCAAGCAGCTTCAGTACAAGATTGATGATAAGGAGAAGCAGGTTGAGGATGTCACTGCTGCTGTGGTGATTCAGTTGGCTGTCATGGCGGATGCCATGGAGGATGTGGATGCTTTTGAAGCTCATTCGAATGGGTTGCGGAATATTGTCAGGTTGAGAGGTGGAATTGAAGCGTTTAACGACAATCGTCAGTTGCAGATAAAGCTGTGTCGGTAGGTAATGCTGGGTATCATACTTGGTAAACCACTGACGATGATAGGGTCGACCTCGGCTGGTCCATTAGGAATGGCTGCAAACCCGAACTATACAAAGGCATACCGACTTGGCATCCTCTTCTCGAAACGATCCACGGCATCTCTGCGCCGGCCCATCTCCAGACGACTACCACGGCATTGCTACAGATGATGGATTCCTGGGACTACAAGATCAAGAGCGCCTTCAAAGACCTTCGAGACTTTTCAGCATTGGCCAACCAACTCATCCCCGCTCGTCAAAAGCTGGAGCCCGAAATATTCCAAGAGATTATGCTATCGGTTCAGTATCGATTACTCGTTCTTGAATACTCACTAGACGAACATCCCCTCCGAGAAGCCATCCGTCTCGGTCTCCTAGCCTACGAATCCACCATCTTCCTACAAATCCAAGGCGTAAAGCTCAAATCAGACCTATTCGCCTCCCAACTACGCGAAGCCATCGAAGCTATACCAGTTGAAGGAGAAGCCATTGCCAACGTCAAGCTTTGGCTACTCCTCATTGGTTCCATGGTCATATTTGACAGCAAGGCGCCTTGGCTGGCGCAGTCGATTCAGAGTTTGACGGGTCGGCAGACGTGGTCACAGGTGAGGAAGCGTGTTAAGGAGGTCATGTGGATTGACATTATTCATGATCTTGCTGGGAGTGAGGCTTTTGAGGCTGTTCAGTTGGGACGTGTGCTGTGAGTAGGCGACATGTCGTTTGCCGATGCGAAAGGATACACAAAGAAGTGTATAATGCCAACATCTAGCTGCGTGTCGCCTTGACGAACATCATTGACAACCTTCTCATCTCCACAACGTCACCGGTTGACTACAGCAAAGAGTCCAACACCAAGTGAAAGGATGTGAGGCGGACCTTGCCGTGTGTTACATGCAGTTACCCACGCTTCCTGTGCCGGGAGGACACTGGCAGAGGCGTCACTTTCTCAAAACAAAGACCAGCTGCAGGGCTCAGCCTGCTACCTAGGAATTCTGCAGGCGGTTCGGGCTGCCACCAGGAAATTTGAACGGAACTGCGCGAAGGAGAATCACATGACCCGTTCTAATGACTGGTCGATTTTCTGCCTTGTTGATGAACAAAGAGTCAGCCTCTTTTACGCAACTGGATGAGACTATTCAGGCTTTATGGCAACCAACATGACAACAAACAATATGTATCATTTCTCATATATACCCTGCCGTTCTTATGGAGTTGCCCCGCCACTCAACTTGTTGGATACGTCAAGTTGTCTGCATAGTTCTTTGTTGCCAGCTGCCTAGCGGTTCTGGCACCGTTGAGACACGTCAGTACTGTTTCCTCAGCCTTGTTCATCACTCAAACTTCTTCAATCTTGCGCGGGTAGTTTCGCGCAAGCTGCTGCATCTCCTTTGCGGTGAAGCTACGGGGACAAAGGGGCAAGGAAAGCTTCAGGATGAGGTAAAGAAGCAGTCATGAAAGGAGAGGATGAAAGTCACATTGCAGCATGAGTGCAAGGCTTTTCTGGAAAGATATAAATATGAGAGTCTGCCATGACCATTTGAACCTCTTCTCACTCCTCAACGCGACCATCTGGCACTTCTATCCACCATTTTGAGGACATACCCATCTTCTTGAGCCATCACCACTACACAGTCAAAACACCACCACTTTCCCACCATGTCCAACACAACTCCCCAAAGCAACACTCCTAACAGAGAGTCCTCCTCCAAGGAGAACCTCTACACCACCGCAACCCCCATTCGCTTCGCCAGCCGCAGCACAGGCGGCGACGTACTCATGCTCGACCCCCGCAACGTTCAACAGTGGCAGCTAGACGCCTACGAAGCCCGCCTCGATGAGCAGATGGCAAAGTACAAGGACCGCGTCCAGGAGCTCGAGTCCCTTATTGAGAACAAGACCGGTGATCAGACTGCAGTCAAGGATGAGCTTGAGATGTTGAAGGGTGAGCTTGGGAAGATATCGCAGAAGAAGAAGAAGGGAGGTTGTTTTCCTTGGAAGACTTGTTTGGTTGTGCTTTTGGCTGTGGTTTTCTTTTCTAGCTATGCTGGGGATGGGTACGCTGGGGAGAGCATCTTTTGAGTTTACGAGGCAGTGGAATGACAGCTATCTTGGTGTTGGACTACACGATCAGGATCACGGACTGGTGGATGATGGAGGAAGATTGGATCAACTTTGTCACTCCTTTTCATAAGAGCGAATTTGATATGGTGGTAGACTAGACTGCGAGAAACAAAGACCACCTCCTATTACCACAATCCATTCTTGTTCTTGAGATCAATGGCGTCCCCGGAAGAGTGTATCGGCACCATAGCCCATAAGATAAACAGGGCATCTCTGACCCCCTTGACTCTTGTCCCCCCTGGCTGTGAATTAATTATTTTGGCTATCAAACCTCGATATTTAATTCAACTAATTGAAGCCATTCGGTGCGCCTTACCTTCTCTAGGGACTAAGGGGAGGTCAGAATCCAAGGGAGGTCAAAGATGCCCTTGCATATCTCAGTATATTCAACCCTTGAACCATCAAGCGAGATACGATGATTTCTCAAGGCTACGACCATGGGATACACCTCAGATAGCCTCAACCCTGCATGAACGAGGGCAACTGCCGGTGTAAACTAGCATAGTTCAACAAACGGCTCCAGTTCCATCCCTTGAGTTCCACACTTTTGGTCTCAGCTCAGTCGCAAACTCCAACCCCGTGACCCTTTTCTTTTCGCATCCACATATTAAAGTCGAAGCTAGTATGGAGCGTGTTTTGGATGTTCACTTCGACAGCCTTGGAGTTCATGATGGTTACATGCCTCGCTAATGTAATATACGTTCCTTACCACACGGTAGATATATCCCTTTGTTTCTAATCATGTGGGGAGCTGAAGTCTGTTATAGTCATTCCTCGCTTATTTCTAGGGAATTTAAAGTCTGGTTGGAAGAAGTCATGTGTCCAAACACTAGGAGTGAGGCTGCATACCAATCTCTCAGGAACCCACCACGTGGGATAAGAGTCGAGTGAGGAATGTGTCGTGGTGTACTAAATCCCACCTTCCCGGTTACTAGAGATCGAGGACTGTGGGAAATCGGTATATTGATGTTCACCCGTTGTGCTTCTTCGGTATGTGGGCATGCCTTTTCGCAACGGCGTCGTCATCAACCCAACTATGGATAGCTTTAGAGGACAGGTGTGTTCCTAGCTGCCCCTAGACAGGTCGAAGACATTCTACGCATTTCAGAGACACTTCCTAGGACTAATACGAGAGGACAATCGGGGAGTTCCAGCTGATCAAGCATGAGGCCTTCACCACCTGGATCCTGGAGCCTCAGCTACCCTATGTCAACACCCATCCTCATATCGAGCTTAACAAGTCTCAACCACCACCAACAGCTAGTTATAAGAGGAATGCTATGGATGCTCGGTTAAAACAATGGAATTCTAGTGAGTGTGATGATCTAGTAGTTCGCCGACAGCAAGTTGCCCGTCTCTCCTTGACATGTCAACTCCAACACCGAAACAGAATGTTGGTTTCACATCAACACAACATCTCTGTACGATACAACAGATCAGTGGCAACCCTGACAACGTCATACCAAACACAGACATGTAACTCCCCGTGCTCCAACATGCTCATGTTGTAACAACTGCCGAACGAAAAGCCTAAACCCACACAGATCAGGAATGTGCCATCAAGATCGACATATCCTCTACCTCAAAAAGAACCTGATACTATACCGGTTTGTAATACACCGCACATGAAGAAATCTTGGAAAAAAAAAAGAGACTTGCGTAACCTACACCCCTCCTCATCAGTCCACCGCGGTACCGACAGTATGGAACAAACGGGCCGTTTACACACGTATACATACATTTTTTTCTTCCTGCAGGTTCCATTTCTGGGATGTTCCCTTTTGGGTATTGAAAGTAATGCCCTAATTCTGCTCTTTGCCCCGAAGCACCACAGTGAAACGTGCATGGTCGCTTTCACAGAAAGTGGGTGTGCGTGACGCTGCACACATCATGACTATTCACTTCGGCTACAACAACTTTTTGCTTGCTTGCCATCCCGCGGTTAGAAGAAAGAAACCACCAGCCCTACCGGCTGCATCGGTGTTTGCTGCGGCCCTATCTCCTACCCGGGCCTTCCGGATACTACTACTCCTTATACCTACATGGATCTTACGTTGGCCCTTCTTCTCGGGCTGAAGGTCTTGATTTGGAAATAAATAAAAAAATCTCATCAAACAATCAGCTATGATCAAGTTCTCTCTTCTTTCATGCCTCGGCATGATACTCTCCAGGTATGACGTTCCCCATCCCCTTCCTTGCCCCGTGCTTTTTTCCTTTACCGCCCCCCCTCGTCTGAAACTCCCATGATCGATGCTGCTGCTCCTCCGCAGGTTGAAAGAGTCTCTCCGGTAATCCCTGGTCACGGCTTCGGTTTCCGGAACGAGTAGTGGGGTGCGATATTCACAGTCTGCCCCCTCCCTCCCCAACGCAGGGTTGCATTTTTGGCTTCTATCCAGAGGGAAACACGGTCGGAGATTATTCCAACGGTGAAGCAATGGACCGCGCACAGTCATATCTGGTTAAAGGTTCAAACTTCTACTACGTATCATGGGGTGGATCTTTCATTCCCCGAATGCCGCGGTTGCGGGAGACGGCACTTCATGGAGACCACAACGACGGGGCAAACTCCAACGCTAGTCCAGGAACCGAGAAAGAAAGCGGGAACCTTTTGAGTTTCCCAGGGGTTTTGTCGTTGAACGCAAAAAAGAGGAGAACAGTACAACAAGCCCCCGAGACGAAACGTTCAAGGTCGGAGTTGACGACGTAATGAGGCCCAACTCGGGATGCATCAACTACTTTGGCAGGTTGCTCCGTTCTAGAAGGTTTCCGTGGCATGATGGGGGGCCCTTCTCACGAGCCCCATCTCTTCTGTTGGTTGAGTCGCATGTAGAGCACACTGCTTCAAACGGGCGTTAATTGCGTAGTTCTGTGTCGATGTCGACAGGGGCATCATCTGACGGTGCCGTGCGTGCCTTGTGTGTGTGTGTGTGTGTGTGTGTGTGGGAACCTGGGCTATTGAATCTCGGGCCCCATTCAAAAGGTCCCTCCTCGATTCAATTATTGAGCCCCATGGACGCTGCGGGGGGGTTTTGCTCTCTGTTCAGACGGAGTACGGAGTAAGACGTATAACTAGGTAAAGCAAAATAAGTTGGATGATTTGCCAAGGATGTCACTCCTCCGTATTCCGTACGGACACGGAGCAATATTTGCACCAGAGATGAGAGCTGTCACTTTCACCTTTACCAGCAACATTCTAGCTTCGTCCTCCACCAAGACGCCGGGAACCGCTAGATCGAGGGCCTGGGCCTTGTGGATGCATCCCGCTAGCAAGCAGCCTTCGTCTGCGACGGGTACGGGTACGGGAACGGAACGAGGGCAAGCAAATGAACGAACGAACATGCCATGTTTCGTCCCATTATTTTTCTTCAACTGCAATCAAGTGGAGAATTAAACTCGAAAATCAATATTTGATCAGAGTGAGTGACGACGACGACGACGACGATAATGAACTCTCCTGCCCACAACCCGCTCGCCCCTTGTAAGGATTACTTTTGACGCTATTGGCATGGCATCAAAGAAAAAAGCCAAACGCGGAAAACAAGGACCAGAGCGGAACTGGGGCCGGGCGAGAACAAACCCGGTACATGAGCTGAATCAAACAACAGACAAAAGCCGCGGCTCTTTGCATGTGATCGCCCAGACATTATTGCCAATGCCGAGCAGGTTTAATAAATAAGATGAACAAGTCGTCATTGTAATGGAGAGATGGGCAGGGATTCTCGGTGAAGTGATCCGCATAAGCACCGAGGTGACGCCCTCATGAGTTTCATGCGATAGGTAGTAAGAAGATAAAACCACCGAGAAAGAGGAGAAGGCATTTGGAGAAAGAAAAAGCCAATAAAGTCTCCAAAAAAGAGTTATTGGTCGCTCGGTATCGCTCTTCTCCTCTCCCTCCCTGCAGGGATTTGGGGGAGGGGGATTGCGTGTCCAGGGCTGAACCACGCACGCCACCCCCTGGTCCTCTATTTCTTGCCTTAAGAGGAATCCTTCGGGAATCTTTCTGGAAGCCTACCGGAAAAGGGAATAGGGGGGTGGACGTGTCAATGTTTCTTTGCTGCGCCCCCCTCTCTCCCTGTTAAAATGGAGCCCTACCATCAGGAATCAGGATCCTCTTCCATCGCAAGCAAATCCTTCTGTAGCAAAACTGAAATGGGCGGCCGACCTGGTTAGAGTGTCTGATAGTCAATACAACGGCGGTCAAGTTGAATACCACGACGGTCAACGATAAATAACCGCGGCCGAGAGAGAGAAGCAGAGACAAGAAGGTATGCAAATGTAGGCACCGTAGCACTCTATACGGAGTACATGATGTCTGTGTGCGTCCAACAAGAGAGACACTTACAAAGCATCTCTCGGCCGATCTTGGCCTTAACGCCGTTTCAGACCCAAGGGCACTTTTTTTGTGTGTGCCGTTCCCTTTCTCTCTCTCTCTCCCGACCATGGCAGGGCAGGACACAAGGCGTCATGGAATGTAGAATGGGGTCGGCACTTTGGCAGGATGCTGACAGCCCTACGATGGTCACCTCTTTTTCTTGCCAAAGATGGATTCGAGTCATTTTAGGTGGTTCCAAACTTTTGACTTTCCTCGCTTTCGTAACATGACCTCTCTTGTTGCTCTCTCACGCGGGGTTTTCTCATTAATCTGCGACGCAGACCTGCGGCACAGGCTTGGGGTGCTCGGCCCTGTCAAACTTGTCAGTGAGAGCCACGTTGGGAGAGAGGGCTGGCCGAAAGCTTAATACCCTCCTAGCCTCCCTCGCTTGAGATCCTTCTGCGCTCCCGTGGGGGTGTTGTAGGGTTGGGTTGACAACGGTGAGTCGGCAGCATCGGTTAACAGGAAACAAAAAGACGACAAGGGAGGGTAAAGCGGCACAGTACACAACGTGTGTGTGTTGGTGTGTGTGTTGGTGTTGGCCTTGTAGTAGTGTCTGTCGTTGGTGTTGTGTTGCCTCTTCTGCTGCTGTTGGTCTTGATTCCTCAAGGAAGATCCGTGTTTCAAAATACGATATCTCGCTGCAGCCCAATTTCTCTGATGCCATACGAGACAGATACTGAACGGTTTGTCCACGAATAGCACAACTTGCGTGCGCGGCAGCCAACAGGACAAAGCCCAACATACTTTTTGCCTCCCCCCCCCCTTCTTCCCTTCTCTCTCTCGCTTTCGGTCTCTGTTATACTGCTCAGCGACCACAGCGTTGGACAGCTTCAATCTCTGTGAGACATGCCCGCCCTGCACTTCGCCAAAGCCGACGTCTCTGGTTGGCTCGACAGGCAACATCCCAGCTCTTTGCTTTTGTGCGAGCCGAGCGCCCCAGCCGTACCCGTAGCCCTCCTCTGTGACAGGACAGGATGTTTTTCAAAGTCCAAAGAAGAAATTCCTCCATTGCACCTGTCTTGTTCAGGTGAGGCGAGCAAGCCACACTGTCAGCCCTTCACCTCACATCTTCAACAAGACAACTCGCCAAGGAAGACGACTGATTAATCAATGGCAGCTGGGTGTTGATCAGGTGAATGGCTGACCCTGCTCGCGGTAAAATTGATCAAGTTCAGCTCTTCTCCAGTGCGGAATTAATACCCAAAAACAAAATGTCGCCTTGGTTCATTGACAAGTCGACGATGGCATCAAACCCCACAAAACTCCCCAAGCTTCTGCAAGCCACCAGCTTTTCAGCTCAGCTCGAGACACCTCGCTTGCTGATTGGGTCGAGTTGATTCGCCAGATCCCCTTAGGCGAACGATGTGGTGGGCTCGTGTGACGTCTAGGACCGTTGTGCAGACATCTGCCTTTGTCTTTGCCTTTCTCTGTCTCTTGTTTCCTATTCTTTTGCGTGTCTCTTGTCCATCTCTTTCCGTCAAAAGGGGGCTCTTGGCGGGAGGCCTTGCGCCATGCCATGCCATGCCATGCCTAGACCGCTGGGACAAGATCTGGGCAATTACCTTTTTGATGTCCCCGGCCGGCTGTCAAGGATTGCGTAGGCCTCCTACAACTCCAGCTGGAGCCTCTGCCCTGTGTCCCACCATCAAACGCAGGGGTGCGAGATGCTGCCGAGGCTTGTGGAGTTTATCAAAGGTCGCCGACGACGGGGATCTTGCATCTTGTCTATCGCGAGACATAGGGCTGTAGTGCCCCCCGCCGAAATCTCCTCGATACGGGCCCCGGGAAGAATGCCAAATGGGGCCCAGGCCTTGGCCGTATTACCTCTCCACCCACGCTCCACTGTCTCCCTATTGCAACCTGGGCAAGGCAGGGCAGGGCAGAGCAGGGACAGGACCGCTTGCTGTACGGAGTACGGTACGGTACGCTCCAGCCAAGCATCACGCACAGGCTCCCCGGCGTGAATCCCTCGTAAGTGTGCTAAAGTAGTCGATAGCGGGAGCTTGGCTGTACCGCTATTCCGCATTTACCGTGCCACACAGGCCACGACGACTGACTGGCAAATCGCCTCTGTGGTGGCATGGATATGCCTTTATGTTGCTGAGAGGCAATCTCGATTCGCAACCCCGTGATGTCCGTCGCATTGACTCGTTCTCGCATAGAGACTTTGCATAGTAGGGCGGTGATACCCAGTTGCAGATCAATCGTGGATTCCACCAGTCCCTTGACTCAAGACGTCCAATCCCGTAGTGTAAACAAATGGCGGTAAGGTATTATCTCAGACCGAGTCGAAATAGGTCAAGGCCTAGCTCGGGGCGTGCCCAACTCTTGGTAGGCCGCGAAGCATAGTCGTAACCTGGAGCCTCAGCCACTGTTGACAAAGCTTGCTTTCTGCGCATAGTAAACCACCCAGTAAGCTTGAATCAGCGCATGTCCCAAGCCTCATGATCAAGCAAGAACGGTCCAGCCCGAGGTCGACCTCTCTTGATGTCTCAGCTGCTCCGGCAAGCTCCATGTGTCCGCCCACCTCCCGTGATGGCGTCGAGTTGCCCTCAAGGCGTCCAGTCGCAACCAGATGACCCAGCGCCGCCAAGTTGAACAGGCTTCCAACGACTACACTATCGATTAGGGCGTCCGCAGACGCGTGGTTCGAAATGCTTGTTGAGCCCGGACCAGCCAACGCTTGGCCACATCCCGTCTACAGCCCAAGATTGGTCACCGATGGCATTTCAAATCTCCAAGCCCACTTTTCCCTCAATAGTGGTTGTCGACATTCCTCCAACGCATCGTGCCTCCTACGTGTGACCAGTTCTGATTCTGGGTTGACTGGACACAATGCGCCGTTGACCTGCCCGCTAAGGAGAAGCATGTCAGTGGTATGACGATGCCTGCCCCTGAAGCCATTCATTCATTGCCTTGTCGATCCGGTGGCTGAGTGACATCGGAGGTAACGGAGGGCCAGATCTTGACGGAAGAAACACGCAATCTCGCAGTCGTATTCGAGACTTTGCCAGGGAAGTTGAGTTGCCAACTTGTTTAGAATAGAAACAACTTGCATTCGAGGTTGGTTGGATAGACAATACGCCGACAGTGGTAGACGGGGTTAAGCGATGATCATTGCCGTTCTAGGCCTTCAGCCGTCGGCCACAAACCTGTCAAGCTTTCCCGATCCACTCGACGTTGCATTGCCACGGAATATCCGGGACGACGTTGCGTTTGTAGGAGCCTCTGAGATCTGATTTTTCAAGCAGCGTTTGCCAAGAGCCCTCTCGTGTCCAATCCCATATCGCTGGGCTTCATGTTTTTGCCTTGGAACATGCACACGCACCTGTGTTTGTCTGTGCTTGCTGATGATGGTGGCGCGCCTCTCCCGTATCCCGCAACTGCTAGCCCGTGGTGCGTGCCGAGTGGTTGGAATTGGGCAGCCCTAGAAGGCTGTGTTCCAGGGAGGCAAACGAGGAGGAGGCTCCAGACCAGGGACGGGGCCGAAGCGCTTCGGTTGCTCGTGATGCTCACAGACCGTCATGGAGTTGAGATCACGACCCCTTGGTGGCCTCCAGGAGACCTAGCGGCTCCTCAGTCCCCGTGTTTGCAAGAGACCCAGCGGCTCCGGGAGCCTCTGCAGCCTCTGAGAGTATGGGAATGACAGGGCCCCTCGTCAGCCTGTGTCTGAACCTCGGCAACCCCACCACCCAATTTCCATGATTGCCACTAGACTTGGCTCAAAGCAGTCAATATCCCGTCTACTATCCATCAGGGAACCGGCTGTATGGGCCAGGACAAAGAGCTAATGCCACTCGCCGTTCCAGGAAACCAGACCGAACCTGATGCCTCGATGAGAAGTCAACAATCCCGGATCTCGGGGATCCACGACGGAGAGGTGAAACCGGGCGACTGAATGCGCCGAGCCAGCTAGCATGAGTACTATTGGGTCTTTTGAGAGATGTTCGGATATTAGATACACTCGAATCGAAATGCAAAAAGGGTCTGGTCCGGGGGGGTTTTCGAAGGATTGGGATCTTGCATCTGTCAAACCCTCTTTTGGCCTCGCCTCGCAAGCATCCCATCCCTGGCACAGGGCCGTAGTGCTATGGGAGATCGACACGGAGAGCCGGTTAGAGAAATAAGGTGCTGCTGCGCCTCGCCAGTCGTCATCAGGTTTCAGGGATGCTCAATGAGAGCGCAATATGCCGTGTATCGGTAGCTCAGGCCTCGACGGTTGCAGCGTTGGCGGGTGTTTCGAGTGGATAGGGAGGGAGGGATAGGGCGGCGGCCGCACACGACAACCTGATTCATCCAGTCGCGCGCATATTCTTGAAACTTGGTTTGGGCCTCTCGGTGCTACCTTGCACATCAGAAATGCCAAGTACCAGCGTTGAACCAAGGTGCTGACGCCTCGCATTAAGCCACAGCTCGGCAGTTGGGCTAGAGTCCACCGACACGAGAGCTGCGTGGGTCAATCTTGCCGGGATGCAGGATCGCCAACTTGATTCTGATACGTGCGAAAGTGTCGAGCCTTGTATTCGAAACGACTCTGCAAGGTGATCGTCAATGGACGGCAGCTCACACCGCAGTTGACCAGACCAGACCAGACCGGCCGGCAGCGCAGCATAGCACAGGGCTGAAGGATGAGGGTGTGTTTGATTGATTGATTGATTGATTGCTTTCTTCCATTCTCAGTGGCTCCACCCGCTGCCATGTCCCGATCATGCTAGAGCAGCAACGGTGCAGTTTCAAAGGGTTCAAAGACGTTGGCCAAAGTAACGGTAGCACTGGGGGTCCCTCCAGTGAGACAAACAAGATTGAATCATGTCACGACGTCCGGCATTCTCCGTCACCAAATACCACTTTACGGGATGGGTTTGTTGAGACCGATAAAGCCCATCCAAGAAACCTTGGCTTGGGCCTGTCGCTCCTTGTCGAAACCGAGTCATCAACTTGCACGGCCAACAGCCACCCCACCCTTGGCGACCACTCATGTTGTTGGAGTCGCGCAACTGTCGTACGCATGAGGTCTTGGGTAGTGGATTCTCGACGAAGCTCCGAATCTGGCGGTTGAGTTTCTCTGGCGCCCGCGCGTCAGTGTCAAGTCAAGTCTGAGCCCGTGGCTACGGCTGGATCCATCACCAGCGGGCACCAAACGGCGAAGTGCCTACTGGATTCGTACTCGAGTCCGTGGGGTCCTGGAGGTTAGTAGCCACCCGTTGTCGGCGAACTGAACTCCTGGGCGCAGGACGCTGGAGTTCAGCGAGGGGGGAATATCTCGAGGGAGGTGTTGACGTACTCACTCGGGATGTGGATGGGATTCGGGGAAGGGGGCAATTGGCCGCGTCAAGGGAAATGGCTGAGCAAGCTGACGACGCTGAATCATCCCTTGGAAGCCAAAATAGTCATGGTTTGTCATGTTTGACGGAGAAGAGGTCATCATCACCAGTCGGCAGAGAGATTGACTGACTGATGGATGGATGGATGGATGATTCCGTAGAAGCATCAAAGAACCAGAAGCAGGTACGAACTGCCGAGTGCCTATCCCGGGTGCCCTGAACGCACGCCAAAAGAGCAGGTGTGGCGCAGCAGCCTTGCAACACCCCCCTCCTTCGGGGTCCCGGTCTTCCAAATTGCCGGGAGTCCTTGAACTTACACCATGGCTCGTCATCTTATTCCGCGATGGATGGTTGTTCAACTCCGCTAATACTCCTCGGAGGTCATTCATTTCCTATGTCTTGCAGGGACGGTGCAATGCTCAAGTCCAGCCAGCTCTTGGGAGGGAGGCTTGGAGCACTTGGCATGCTGGCCCCCGGAGACGATCACCACCGGATCCGGGTTGGGCCAAGAGCCGAGCGTTTCTCCATGTCCCGGCAAAGCCAAGTCAAGTCAGGCAATCTCAAATGCCCTTGCTTCAGCTTCATCTATCAATGTCGGGCAACTTCCCTTTCTGTGCTCGTGATGCGGTCACCGACCTAACGTTACCTACCAAGAAACCTGCATCCCGTGTTATCGGCTTCTCCAGCGGCGCCGCCTCCCCCGACAGAAAAATCACGCCGCCGCACGTGTGGCTACCGGCCTGGACCAACCAGTCGGCGCACCAGTGCTAGCCCTAACACTCAAAAGAAGGGGTCCGTCCCGCCTACGCTGCATTGGATGGGATGGGATGGGATGGTAGGGCTGAGAGCCAATTTCGCGCCATCTCTGCGCTGAGACCCCGAGGCCCGAGGCCCCGTGGTGGGTGTGGCGCGTGGCCAGTAGGATGTGGCGTACCCGCGTATTCCACGGGGCGGCGGGCTGTGAGTGTAAGGTGACGCGGTACTTGGGCTCCCCACCTCCCGTGGTCACTACCTAGGACGGGAACGTCTCCAGCTGTGCTTGGCCAAAACACGACTCAGCGCAGAGACCCCCCCTGCGAAGCTGGCGTTGCTAACGCGGCGCTTGGGTGGAATGGTGAGCGATAGGGCTTAGCTGGCGGGTTCAGTTAAGGAGGCGTACAGCGGAGTTTGCCGTACAGCATGTCGTTGATCGTAATGGGCTTGGGCTTGGTCATCATCTCCTAATCCCGTGCTAAACAAAGAAACACTCGCAGCAGCTCGCTGTAAGTCGGCAAACGCGACTCGGCTTGACATGGACATTCGAGATTCTAAGCAAGAATCTGACAACTTATGCAGGATGGTCATTCTGATCCACATGTTTCGAACCCTCTTTACAATCCATCGAATGCGATTCGTCTGCGCGCGACTGACCCAACTCTAGGGATAGCGTCATTTTTGAGAGCAGATGAACCGGACCCAGCGCTAGGAACACCAAACGAACGGGAACTGGTCCAGAACCCGCAGCTGGCATTCAAAACAATTCGTCTACAATGACGATGCCCTCCCTCGAGTCGAGTCGGGTCGAGGAATCGGACCAGCGCCGCAGATTGAAGGACATGGCTCCATCCTCAACACCACCTCAGCTGAGTCGAAAGAGCCGCCATGCTGCAGGAGTGACAGACCGTTGGACCAGCCCTGAGAGGCTACCGTAACTGCCTGCCTTTTCGGGTCTCTGCTGCACCCGACGGACTGGTTTCGCCCTCATAGTCATGACCAAGATCAGGAGGAACCAAGCCGAAGTCGGTTCATCTTTTAGTGTCACAAGTGTCGATGCGCTTTCCGCTCGTTAGCCCCGAGCCGGCCGGGTGCAGGGATCAGGCCACAACGACTAACACCAGGCCAGAGGGTGAGGTGAGTGGGGGATGGGGCGGTGGGAGATGGCCTCTTGCTGTTGCTCCTGCTACTGTACCGTTGGTTCAAGCGGGAGAAGAATGACGCTTGGGTTAGAGGCAGCCGAATTTGCACTCCATCTCCGGCACTGAGCCGGTTAAATGGCCGGATTCTTGCATCCTACATCCGGCATAACCGGTTCTTGGGATGGAGGCTCTTTGCGAGGTGAACGAGCTCGTTCTCTCTTAAAATCGGTGAGGAGGATCAAGATAGATATCTCGAAGGATCAAGGTGAACAGCCTAGTGTTTCTTGGCTTTGGCGAGGCAGGCAGGATTTCTGAACCCGCCCGTAAGCCTACCAACCAGAAGAAACAGAACCCTTTGGAATCCTCGCATCCTCTTTTGCAACCTCACCTCACTTTGACTTGTCGCATGTCGTCAGGCGATCCCTCATCAGAGATACGATCCAGGGGGGGTCCCGCCTTGTATCCCTGGAGATCCTGGTAGATCTCCCATCGGCACGCGGGGTTCCTCCATGACCCTACGGACGCGACAAGACACGACACGACGCCTTCTGCATTCGAGTGAGGTGAATACGGTCCGAGTCTGCTTTATGAGGAGGTGACAAATGCAAGAGACGCATTGTCAACTTGGCGTGGGATGATGCCCAGTGAAACCGAAACAGCGACATCCAATACTAGTCAAGCCTGCTCTGCCCTACCTCTCTCTATTCTATGTTTGGCAGGTCGCAGGAGTTATGGGGCGAAACCCAGGAACATCATCTCCAGAAGCGCCGAGCGTTGGTGTATGTAGGTCAATCATGATGCTGATCATGATGATGATGGTGATGATGATGATGAATATGGCAATTGCCGTCAACAGATTCTGACAAGGAATGGTGTGCGAAATGCTCATGCTCATGCTCCCCGCTGAGCCTCGCCTTTTGCGTGTCTCTGACCAGGCGTCGAAAGCAGGCTGAGTTGAGAAGCCAAAGCTTCTTGGCATGGCGAGAGGCGTTGGGAGCTGAATTCCATTCCATTCGCCAAAGCCACGGCAAGGGTTCTTTTGTCAGCGCCGTTGCCTGTTGCCCGAGGTGCCCGATGAACCTGGAGGGCGAACTGGGTTCGGGCTCCCAGAGCTTGCCCATCCCTTGACTCGACTTTGTGGCGCCGTGGGTAAGGGAAGGGAGAAAGAGCCTGGACACGGCCACTGCCACGAGGGGGGCATGACGAAGGCGGCATTCAAAGGTTGCCGACTTGGGCCAAGAATGGAAGCGGGTCGAAAGCAAGGCGAACTTGACAGTTTCTAAAAGCCACGAGGCATCGGGCAGGCAGGCAAACGTCCATACGTCCATCCATCGCGGGTAGCGGTAGCGGTAGCGGGCATCACCAACTCCCGTGCTGCGTCTCGCATACGGGTACATGCACGCTACAACGGACATATTTCATGGATAGCCCGTAGGGCTTCATCCAAGGCTCTTCCCCGGAGCCTTACAGGATCCGCCCTGCCGATGGAGTCGGAGACTCAACCACTTGTGGGCTGGGCAAACCCAGGAATAGCAGCGGGAGGCGGACGGAATACGCATGAGGGCCAGTGAGCTTTGCAGGTTGAAAAGAAGGAGGATGGAAGCGACCAAAAGCATCCATCCAGGATCAGGGAAGAAGCTTGTTGTCGGGCGTTGGTTGTATCGAAGAGCAGCAAGATGCAGCAGATGCTATGCAACCCCTCCCTCCCATGGCCTTGTCAACCAACGTCAACGTCCAAGAAAAATAGAAACAGAAAAGGCAAAAATAATGTGGAAAAAATTACCCGCCTGCCCAACGCGATGGGGACTGACAGACATGAAGGTTGCGTTGCGCCAACGGCGATCCGAAAAGGGTACTCGCTGCGCAGTGCCGATTCGGTCGGAGTAGAAGGTGAGCAAGGGCTGACAGAGGCTGACAAGGGCTTGCTCCCATGGTACTTGGCCCAGAGAAGAGGACTTGTACCCTTTGGAGACCACGCCCAGAAATTGTCGGCCCTACAGCCTACCCACCCCCCTCCCCCGCGAAGCTATATGAATCCCGCGCACACCCTGGAGCCGACACCCCCCTCCACTCTGTCTCTCTCCCCCAAGTGCAGCCCTCCAGGGCACAGGGCTATAGGGCCCTCCCCCCCGGCTGGGAGGTGCCCACCCAAGAGACAGGGCTCAAGAGCAAGAGCCCGTAAGGCGGGCAGTTCACAGGGCTCCTCAGGCTCAGGCGCCCGGGGCGGGGGGTTGGTTCAGGTGGTGGGCCGCGGGCATGCTCAAAGGCGGAACGCAAGCCAGATTCGAAGCCGCACCCCCTTGGGTAGGTAGATTCTGCATCTCAGCCTGGAGCTCCAGTGCTATGGATGGACTGTATGTATGTAGGTGCTCGAATGTAAGCAACGAGTGCGAGCGAGGTCGAGGGGGTTGAACAATGAATGGAGATCAAGTCATCAAGTCCGAGGATGACATTCAGTGTGAGAGCGAGCAATGAAACGCAGGGAACTAACAGAGGAAGAGGGGAGACGATGGATCTCTCCCACATCACGATCCATGAGCGGGCGTTGGCTACGAGTACAGACAGACCCATCCCATCCCATCATGGAACTCTGTCCAAGTGAAATGCCCGTCGACGGAGCACCCAAGCACTATATGCGTGCGCCGCAGTTGGCTACAGACAAGAGACATGGACGGGATAAAGGGTTGACTGACAGGACAGACCAGGTCCAACTGACAGTTGTAACACACATGCGCTGCTGCGCGGCACCCTTCCATGGATGGGATGGGATCCTTTTGCCTGGATGGATGCCACCACACACGCCCCCTAACTTGCAGGTAGGCACGCACTGATGCTACAAGGCACGGATGTACAAACTGCATCTAGAGGTGACCCTTAGGAGGATGGACAAGTAGAAAGGCACGTCGCAACTTTTCACTCTTTCAATTCTTAAGTGCACGCCTCATTCACACGCCCCCCTCATTGCACCTCTTCTTGGGGACATTTCCCACATCTTTTTCTTCATTCTTTCCTGCTTGATTCTCTTTCAGCTCTTTTCACCCTCATCTTTTGTATTTCCAATCTGTTCCCGAGGAATTTAAACACAAAAGAAAAAAAAAGAAAGAGAAAGGGAAATACAAACACAAAAAAAACAAAAAAATACCTTGGCCAGTTTCGCCAACTCTAGGCGTGTGCGTACATGCTTGCGTCCGCCTCCCCGCTGTTGTCGTCACGCCTAATTCCGCCACATTCTCCTCGTGGGTGAGGCTACCTACCTACCGCTACCCTCTGGAGCGGGCTAGTCAAAGTCGCCCGTGGACCTCGTTCCCTTTTGTTTAACAGTACCTACGGTACGGAGTACATGGGGTGCCAGTCTAGAGAAGCGCCTGCCAGCCTGAGCTCCAGGAACAGCAACGTCAACAATCCATCTTAACCGCCCGACCTTCTCCCACCTTTCCATTCTTCAACACCACATCCCGCTCTTCAAAACTCTTTTTTATTTTATTTTATTCGTTTCATTCCCTTCCCTCCCCCTTCTATTTCATCTACTTTTCGCCTCTCCTTCCCCCCTCTCTCCCCTTCCTTCCGACATACTCCCCTTACTAGGCCAGGCCACTTTCAGAGCAACACCCCCAGCGCGCTCTGTCATTCGTCGCTTCTTTTACGGCACCGGCGGCCCCCCAGCTGGATCTCTTGTGGTGTCTTGGACCTAGCGGCTGCTCCGAGTCCATAACATCGCCACTGCAGAACCACTCCGTCTCACCCTGCGCAACGAGTCGCCGGGAAAGGGCAGGCGAGAAAAAAAGGAGGCCGCTGGCAAACGCAATTCATAGGGTACCGAGAAAAAAGGGTCGTTCACGTCAGGGATCGGCCCTTCGTCATCCTAGCTCAAGCCTCCCCGAACTTCAGCTGTCATTGTCTTGCCTCGTGCTCCATACTCAGCTCGACAGGTCAACCGCCAAGCTGTTGCAACATCATGGCTTTCCCACCACAATATAGAGACGCCGCGCCGCCTCTCCCGAGCATCATTGCCCCTCCCCCAAGCGACCGGTTCCGATCACACGCGAGTCATCACGAATTGCCTTATGGCCGGAGTCCTGCCATGTCAATACCAGGAATCGGGACCCCCAACGACGTTCCTCCTCCTCTGCCTCCTCCTCGATACTTGCCTGGAGCTGATCAACCTGCTCCTCCCGAAGATATGGGTATCAAGCGCGAGTATACTACACATGGTTCCTTTGCCAGTGGTTATGGAAGCATGAACTCGTCATATCACGATGAACACCCCAACTACCAGCGAAGGGATATTAGTGACCGAGACGAAGGCTATGCTAGCTACTCATCAACTGACAGGTATGGGATTTACGATACCACCGGCGGCTGGCCCTACCCATGGGCTTCCAGGATTTTGCCGTCGACTCACCATTGAGGGACCTCAACTAACACTGACATGAACAGGTCTCGCGAGTCCGTCCCTCTAAGCTTCGGTCGCCTCCACGACCACTTTCAATTCCGATCCCCTGCAGATGTTTACGGTGACAGCCTCAAGAAGAAGCTTGGCCCAATCAGACTTTCAGAAAGGTCACCACCACGATCACTGCTCAGTGCCTCAGCCAACGAGCCCTTCTCCCGAAGACCCTCAGCTGAAGGTCGACTACCCCCAGCACTCAGCCTCCCCATCCACACCCGCAACATCCTGGGCTCCCCAGCAAGGCTGACTGAGACGCCAATTCACACTGCCATCTCCCCACGAAGCACTCCCTTCGCCTACGGAGATCGGTCACCTAACGATAGCTCCGATATCGACCGCTCCCCCAGAACACGAACCAAGAGGAACAACAGTGATGATGCTACATCAACACAGTCGAGTTACGATTTCAATGGGGAAGATATGGAGATGGAAGATGGACAGTCACTCAAGAGGCTTCATATCGATGATGCCTACATGCCGGGTGGCCAGAAGCGGAGGGCAGCCAGTCCTAACGACCCCAACGACCACCTTCTCGCCATGACGGCCGACTTCTCGCGTCGACGTGATCTCAGCTCTCGTGGCTCCCCTACACGCCTCGCTACTCTGGCCCGAGGAGCTACCATGCCCTCAGTGTCGACATCTCGATCCAACTCGTATATTTCGACAATGTCGATTCCCACAACGAGCATCACTACTGCCAATTCTTATGGTCGACGCTCACCTGTAGGATTGTCACCAGGTGGCATTTCCCCCACTTCGTGCAACTCGCCTTACACGGCGCCCGTCTCCCTCAACCCCAGCCCACGAACTTCCATCTCGGGTCGCGGCTCGGTCCACTCCAGGACCGTCTCGGGAGCCAGCACACGCAAGATCACTGAAGTACAAAAACCTGGCGGATCTAAGATGCAAGGTTTCTTCATGTGCGAGTGCTGCCCCAAGAAGCCTAAGCGATTCGAGACGCTCGAGGAACTCAAGTAAGTCAGATTTAATTACGACATCAGCCATCTTACGTGAAGTTGTGTCAGATGATGGTTTTACACGACTGTATGTGGAACATGGTGCTGACAAAAAATTAGCGCCCACGAAGCTGAGAAGCAATACGAGTGCAGCTTTTGCGGCAACCGCTTCAAGAACAAGAACGAGGCCGAGCGCCACCAAAACTCGCTCCATGTGCGTCGGCATTCTTGGTCATGCTCTGCTCTCTCTGGATACGACCGGGCCTTCCACGACTCGACCAACCGACCTGGAGAAGCTGACACCTGTGGCTACTGCGGCGACGAATTCCCGCGGTCTGGACGCGGGCCTGGCCAAGGAGTGCTCAGTGGTGGTAATGCGCCTCGACACGCCACAGAGGCGGATTGGGACGAGCGGATTAAGCACCTGCAAGAAGTGCACAAGTTTAGGGAGTGCAACTCATCCAAGAAGTTTTACCGTGCAGACCACTTCAGACAGCATCTCAAGCACAGCCACGCAGGCACGAGCGGCAAGTGGACCAACATGCTTGAGAACGCCTGTATGATGGACGAGGACCCAACCCCCCGGTAAATACCACGAGACATGGAACGATGGACCTCTACTGTATCCAGGACCCGGACCCAGGTTCGGCCGCGTACACGACAAAGGGGCATTGAATGAGAGGTCGGCCGCCATATGACGACGAGTCTGGGGTGGTATGGTATTGGATGTTGGAAATTCAAGATGAGTGGAGGATGGGGCTGATGAAGGCGGGGTACAAAGCGAGCCGTCGCCGCCGGGACATGTCAGTCAGTGGGTCAGAACAGAACAGGACAGCACAGGGACTACCAAACGGACCAAACGGACCAAAACGCGGCCGACGATTCAAAGACCGATGATACGGATCGACAATCATCCATCCCAGACGGCGTCTTGAAAAGGTTTGGGACGACGACAAGACAAGACAAGACGCGCGCGCACAGTTGCACAACTATCCCTCATTCACCTACGGAATCCGCGGCCATCCAAGCTGCCCATGCTTAGCGAACGAGTTAAACGACAAATTGTGGAGAAGAAACTGTTTCGCCTTGACGGACTGTCGCAGGATGCAGATGCGGCAGACCCCAAGACGAATCAGAGAGCGGCTAGGCGACGGGCGCTGATCTCCCGAGTCGAATCGGGGTATTCCGCGCGCAGCGAACGTGCACAGGGCGTGGTCGACCGTACCCAACTGCTGGGGTCTGTGGAGGGCTGAACCGACCGGCCATTGTGGCAGTGCTGCCGAGAGGGAGGGATAGGAAATGATGCTTCCGTGGATCATGGACCGCCCTTTCGCACCGACAAGCAAAAGCAGTGCGGCATTTGGACGATGGTTCGACCCGACTCAACTCAACCTTGGCTTGACAGCTAGGCGTTCCTAGCGGAGACGTCTGCATCACGACCACATGGCGTCTTTGGGCTGAGTCTCGAATGGCCAAAGGTTCGCCCGGTCTGACAGCCTCAGTTGCATCTGGCGAGATGAGTTTTGGCGATGGAACAGCACCACTGTGGATGGCAGATGGCGAGACGGTGGCCTCTGGCCATGCGTCGGTGGAGGCGCTACTTGCTGACTGGGCTGAAGATCCCTGCTGGCAGCCTTGACGACTGCCGGTGCTATCTACAGTCTAGCACACGAAAGAAGGTTATGACGAAAGGAACCGGGCGTTATTGACATGATCTGGATTTACACTACAGTTTATTATTGGGGTTGCCGCTCATGAGTGTGTACAACTCGCAAGACCAAGCAAGAGAGGAGGAAATGGGCTTTACTTCGTATACATATTAGCTGACACAGCTTGATGCTGATGTCGCATGCATCATCTCATGGGTAACGGCACAAAAAGGTTCTATCATGGTAACGGACACGGAAACGGAAACGGCATTGGGACGGATGGCACTTTGATTTCATGTTATGTTTGGGTTCCTGGGCAATCGATACACAGCAGCAGAGCAGATGCGAAGATTTAGTAAGGGCAGTAAGTGTGAAGAGATACAATGTAGTAGCTGATGAACAAGAATAAAAAATGTGAAAGCAAAGCAAAGCCAAGCAAGCTCGCTTCCTCCCTCCCGCCCGTGTCCCTCCCGTGTCCTGTCCTATCCTGTTCTGTTCTGTCCCAGGGACCCGGTTACCCTTGCGATGTAACGATCCATGGTGAAACGCAGGGCTCTCAAGGCAGATGGGTTTGTGCATAGAGGCGTTGCAGGGTCTCTAATTGTTGAGGACAGCAAATGCCATCATGATGGTGATTAATCTGCGATGCATGCACCCATGGTTTCAGCCTAGATGAGGCAGAGATTCAACGGTTGCTTGGCAAGGCTGTTTAAACAACCTAACCTAGCAGTTAACTTCATGATGGGCGGTCCTGAGCGGAATTACGGATACAACCAAGCTGCGAGTTGAAGACATCAGCTGCCTCTTTGGGAAATTCGTGTCCCTTGGCAAAAAAGAGGGTGTGCAGTCGTCATTTCTCATGTTGACTTTTTTTTACTCTTCTTCAGCTTTGGGGAAAAAAAGCAGCAGAGTCTGGAGCTAATGCACTCTTCTCGCCTGTTGAGAATAACCGCCCTTGCTCCCCTTTTACGAAGCTATGTATTTAATTCGGTGAGAATACGGGAGGATCCAAGAGATTTCTTGGCGGAGACGGAGCAGGGTCCGGGTCACGTGTTCAATAAGATGATGAAGATCGCCCTGTAAGGCTTGAGGGGGTTCAGGTTCAGGGACAAGGGTCCTGACAGTGAGGCTGGAGGCCTTTTCTTTTTGAGTTTAAAAAATCCAATAGCGTGGGTGGGAGAGAGATGGACATGTTACGAAGTGCATTCCCTGTTTGGGCTAGCAGCGTGACGAGGGGAAAACAAAACGTCCCAGCTTTTCGAGATTTGGCGTCGGGCGTGGCTTGGGGATTAACTGAGACATTGGATGAAAAAAGGGTCCCTTTTTGAGGGTCCTTTGTTTTTGGAGACTTGATGTGGCTGGTGCATGGGAAATTTCCAAAGTGTGGCTAGTGTCGATGGCGGGGTAAATGTGGTTGTGGCGCGCGAAGGAGGGGCAATGGTGGAAAAAGTTGTCACGGTTGTGAATCACACCGAGAATCTATACATTGAACTATGTTGATGACTGTTGATTTTGTTGATATATTGCTGAATTTTTCTTCAAACACAAGACATTCCTGCGATAGACGATAAGTATCACGCATAGACCAACTTGCGACACCTCGACACGACACGAGAGACCCGAATCACGACCCAATTCAACCTGCATCCTGGCGGACGAAAACACCAACCGAGGCGACCACCACGCAGTCAGCGACCCGGTAGCGCAGCAAGACGAAAAGGAAGACTCGCGTCTGCAGCAGTGGGAGGACCTAGGGCACCAGTTTGAAGCCGGAGAACTAGAGCTCCTCAAACGGAGCATCGCACAGATGGCGTTGAGTCGCATCGACGGACAGGACGAGTTGTTTGTTGGTGGGTGAGTAAAAAAACTGATAACCCTCCTCGAATAAGCCCCATGTGACGCTTTCATGCGTGGCTCGGTTAATGCTCACATATCACTGCATAGGCTCTGGGCTCTGCGCCGTTCCGACTCGTTGACCGACCGTCGCATCACGCACGTCCTGTCCCTTGTCCCGTTCAACCCGTCGGCACTCAAGAACTTCAAAGACGAACCCTGGATCGACTACGGAAAGGACTTTCGTCACCTCGTCATCGATATTGACGATGTGGATGATGCTGACCTGCTGATCGAGCTCCCCAAGGCTGTCAGATTCATCGAGGAAGGTCTGAGGGCGAGCCGACGCGAGGATGGAGTCAAGGTGGAGGACGCAGATGATGGGGGTGTCTCATTAGAGAGGGGAGTCGAGGATCTGAATATCGAAAGCAACAAGGAACATGCGAAGAAGGAGAAGGGAGGCGTCTTTGTTCATTGCGCTGCCGGAAAGTCGAGATCGGTGTCTGCGGTTATTGCTTACTTGCTCTGGCGCTATCCGAACCGATTCGACCCCAATATCACGCCCACGGCCATCTCGGACCCGACCCACGCCATCCCACAGTCCGAGGTGAATCGCTCGAGAAAAGACACGGCCCAGGAAGCGGTCCACGCAGCTCTCACCTTTGTTCGACGCACCCGCCCCATGGCCGAACCCAACCCTGGATTCATGGATCAACTCGCCCTGTGGTGGGAGATGGCATGTCCCGATGACGTCGAGGCTCACCCAGTCTACCAACGGTGGGCTTACAAGCGTGAAGTGGAGGAGAACCTTGCTGTCGGCCAGGCACCTACGAGGCTCCGTTTCGAAGATGAGGAAGCTCAGCCTCGTGACGAATCGGGCGTCAGTCTACGATGTAAGAAGTGTCGTCGCACCCTGGTCACAGCCCCTTTTATCATCGACCACCGTCAGCCTGACAAGAACTCGCCTACGACTCCCTGCCAGCACTTCTTTGTCGAGCCACTGAGCTGGATGCGAAGCGTGCTGGAGAAGGGCGAGCTCAACGGACGACTACTATGCCCCAACGCCAAGTGTGGTGCAGGCGTGGGGAGGTATGACTGGAAGGGATTCCGGTGCTCTTGCGGGGGATGGGTGACACCGGCCTTCTCGCTGCAGAGGGCGAGGGTGGATGATGAGGTGAAGAGGCCGGTAGGGCTGGGCGTCAACCAGAGCATGGGTATCCGGATGCCGCCCGGTGCAGCAGCTACGCGAAGCGGAAACTTGTGAGAAAGGAAAGTGTGATTTCAACTGCAGATGATGGGTGACCCCCGCGAGGTCGCCGACCCGAAGTCCCAAATGTCCGATACCAGGCTCCGTCGCCGAGAGGATGGCCGGGGACCCACCGGGCCCCGAGCTCGGCTGCAGAACCGGGGGGACAAAGTCTACATACACACACGATAGCTTTCTCTCTCTCCAACAAGGAAGATTCCGCCCTCTATCCTTGCATCGCCTTGTCAAAAGGAGGTATGAGTAGCGAGCCGGCCACTGAGAGAGTGGGCGAATGCGCAGTGGGGTAATGCAATTCTCACACACACACAAGGCGGGAGAGGCAGAGAGTTAGGGCTTACAGGGCGTGTCTTGAAAAACGTGCGTGTGTGCAAGGCATGCCAGTCCATGCATGAGGGTGTCATGGAGGGGGGGGGGGAAACAGACAGTAGAAGCCGGGAGGTTCGGAGGGTATAGAAGGGTATGCATACATACAACTCGGAGGGATCATCAGAAGGCAAAAAGACGGGAGGATCGGATGGTTCCTGGGAGATGGGAAGAGGCACACGCCAGACGGTATTGGGAAATAAGATTGCGAGGCAGAAGCAGAAGCATCCGACGGGTTTTCAATAATGGTCTCTTGACATCAGCACTAGGGTCCCCCGGCGATCATACCTGTCAGACATGGTGTCTGTGTCTGAGAATTTGCGATCTCAACCAGGCAGAAAGAAAAGGGATTAGGACACAACTGGAACAGCATGATGACCCGCCGCCTAACGAGGCTGATGACGGGTTGCCAAGTGAAGAAAGATGGCCCCTCTCGGGCACGCACGCACACACGACATGGGACGGACGTGTTCTCGAATGGTCATGGTCCCTTGTCGGGCGATGCCTATTCTGTGGTCAGCGATATCCATCTCGGCCAAGCATGATCCGAAAGAAGAGATCCCCGCTCACTCTGCCTGGGGCTGCGGCGGCGTTTACGCTATGGTATAGTTCGCCGATGTTGTTTTTGCTTGTTTTTTTTATTTACTAGTCTCAGCCTTCTTTGAAGGATTATTAGCAAGAAAGATGAATCACCGTCTTACTGTTTCGAATGGAGGGAGTGGAAACCCCCCCCTCCTCGGACTCGGACTTCGCCACCGTAAGGCTGAACGCCCGATTCGGTTCCAGGACCAATAATACGACATTACGAAAAGACTGCCTACAGTTCAACCTACAAAGAAGCAATGCCCGGATATCGTGGACAACAACAGCGCGCCAAGACCCCCTGGTCAGTAAAAAAGAAATTGGTGGTGTTGGTGGATGGGGCTGAAAAAAAGTGTCAGCAAGGCAGCCAGCCACGTTGACGGGAAAAGACTCGATTGGATGACTCTCTTGAGCTTTTGATCAATGATATGAGTGGGTTCTTGTTTTGTGGTTCTCTTTCTTTTTGTGATCTATGATTGTGTATCAAGCTTCTGACAAGTGGCTGGCTAACCTAGCTAAAAGATGCCTGCTTACTCCTCTCTCTCCCCCTGTGGAGTTTTCCTCTCGCTTCTCGGCGGTTGCCTTATGGGGCATTTATTGGAATGTCATTGTCTTGTTTTGGGGCTGATTTTGCGCTTTTTTGTTATAGGCTGTGGATGTGTGTTAGTGGTCTCAGATCATCATCAACTCCACACTACCTGTGCCAAGGAGCTCGCAACCATGGGATGCTGCCACGAAAGGAGGAGAGCTTCTTTCCATGGAGAAGAAGAAATCTTGTCATGCGGTGGCCATAGCTTCAAGGTGATGACGTCTTGACAACCGAGTGTTCCCAATGCTGTCACTGACATACATGGTTCTAGGATGGTTGTCCACACCTACCTCGAGTCTTGATACCTTCTTTGGAGAATGCAGCAAAACAAACAATGCGGGACACGGATCACGAGGCTCCTCCGCGTTTTTTGTGTTGCAGAACCAACCTACTTCCATGTTTACCCTTTCGATCTAGCGTCGGCAGGGCACCACCCATCTACCCGTTGCGTGCCTCATCGAAACAAGGCCTTTTTATCCATCTGACTGCATGGACACTCTATACCGTTATGAGACTAAACCCGCGATAGTGCTAATGCAGCATCGCCCACCCGTCTGCGGCAGAGACGGGAAATGCAGAATGCCGTTGGGGACAAGTTAATTATTGTTACTCACCTTCCAGCGCTCTGTATAGCCTCAATGGTCATCATCTGCGTGACCACCCCCTGAAACTCCCGACGTGCCGAAGTCGCCTTGTCAGCCCTACGTCGACTTACGCCCAAGTGGAGAAATCGGGATTGAATAACACACCGCGCGGCTTTCCTCCAGATCAAGAGACACTTTCACTCTTCAAGGTTGTTCCAGCAAAGCCCTAGAAGGCGATGAGGGTGGTAGGGTATTCCTTCGAACCGTGGGTCCGGGCTGACAGGTCTTCCACCACGCCCCCTAAAGGAGAGGTACTTGGTGTCTGACAGAGGTCAAGTACCTACCCTTCCTTGTCTCTACACCCCTTTTCACTTCTCCAGCACGCCATCGGGTGTGCCGTGGGTGCGGAAAGGTGCGCGCGGTATGATCCATTGTTGTAACCCCAACCCACCGACCCAGGCTTACTGGGGGGGAGGAGACGGCGGTGTGTGTGTGCTTTTTTTCTTCGGTGAGATGTTGAGATTTGGTTTGTTCGGTATATTATGGTTTTTCTAAGGATGTGAGAGAAACACACACTCCTGTTTGCTCTGGGGGTCGAAAGTGACGATGCTCGGCCGCCCTCTAAGGGGGAGAAATGACGCGAGTGAGAGATATATCCTACTTTCGAGACGATCACTGCAGTTGACCTGCATCAGCATTGAGAAAATGTGGTGCTATGCTGTATTGCAGAAGAGGACTCTGCAACCAAGAAAGACTAGCAGCCCGCTGACGACGCCCGGGTTGCCAGTCAGTCACATCCTCATCCCCCGACCACCGTCGGCCGACATGGACTCTCCGTCGGTACAAGAGTGAAAGGACCTTGGTAATATCGCTTGAGTTGGAGTCACATGTTACTCCTCTATCCTCATGTCAGCCCTATAATGACCTACAGTGGAGAAGAGTAAAAGGGTTTGGAATCAAGAATCTCACGATGCTTGCTTTTTTTTTGTATCCCCACGGCATCTTCCACCTTGATCAGGCACTTTGGTCCAAGCGACCACCGCCGCTCACAGGCGGGGGTTATCAGTCTCTTGGTGATGCGTCCTGCGGTCATCAGGTGAGAAAGGAGGGGGGGTCAGACGTCAAGATCGCTCTTTGTGTGTCGTGGTTGTTGCGATTCGTGGTTCACCCTTTTGCATGTTTCGGATCCGAATATGTTGCTCATCGCCGATGGATGTGTCTACTTTTGGTCACACACATGGATACACAGGAAGAAAAGGTTGGTTTTTGACTTGTCCATTCTTTACGAGCACACCTAGTGCTGTGGGGAGGGGGGTCAAAGGGCATCATCTATTGTATCCTGTTTGTTGGCTGCAACTCAATCATATCACGTCTCCCACATGCATCAGCAACATCTCAACTAGATTAATTCAATCCTCGATACTTTCTCTCTCTCTCGCTCTCGCTATTCGCGCCAAGACCGAGCCGACAAGTCGTTGTTCGTTCTCGTTCCCTAGGATCCCCTCCCCCCGGCGCTGCGTAAAGTGTAAGCACTAACCTCACCACCTCGCATGACTTTCCCAGATCCGCGCGTACCCTGAACGTCGCATTCGAATTTTCGACCGTATGGTACTGTACCCCTCTCATGCGAGATTTGGAAGAATTCCATGTTCCTTTGTCCGTCGGAGGTAGTATTTTGCGTGTTTTTTTTTACGGCTAGAAGTCGAGAAACAGGGATGGGAGATAAATCTACTGCATGGTTTGGATGATGGGATGTTTCTCTTGACAGGGTTCGGGGTTATGAGGTTCGCGTGATTGCAAAGTCCGAGTTCTCGGGGAGTTTATGGAGAGTTTTTTGATGTGATCCAATCATTGTTGTTGTGTTTGTTGGATATCCGTTGAGAGAACGGGTGTTGTTTGGATAACTGTCCGAACACTACGTATATCCTCTGTAGGCGTGGAAATAGGTAATACAAGAGCAAACTTATGTCATCCTCTTTATTAGGAGGATGAGATCAGCCTAAGGCTGTGTATTGTTATTATCTGATATGAGTGTGAACTACTGGTATTGGGCTTTGATGCCGTCATGTAGTAATGACTGTATCTTTTGTCGTTGTAGCTGACGGTCTCCCGCAGACTCATCACTGAAGACAATAATGAGAGTGAACTTGTATTATCCTCCTGAAGGAATTATATTAGAAGAAGCGCAAGGTTATGCCTTCATCTTTATGTAGAATTAGGTGATATGGGAGTAAACTCATATTATCGCGTTCATAGCACCAGGTAATACAAGAGGTGCCCAAGGCTGTGTATTCTTCTCTCTATAGAAGTACCTGAGTTAATACAAGAGTAGACTTAAACGACTGCGAACCATAACTGCTACCTCTACCAAAATCTGCCCCTATCCACTGTCTTGGTGGCTCACGAGAGAGTGAGGGCGCCGGTGTTGGGAAATTAGGCTGCCGTTGATGTCCACAGGGGGCAGAGGCGGGTGACATGTGATACCATATCTGTGTCCTGCGTAGAAGGAGGTTCATCGATATTGAACCAGCGATGCCCTTGGGGACGCTTCAAATAGGCCAACCCATCCTGAGATCTGTGAGACATGTCTAACAACAGTATATTGGCCTCATACCTTGAAGTACAGCTTCACCCCTTCGACAAATGGTTCTGCGACGTGGACAAAATGCTGCGTGTGTGATGGAATCCCGCCAGTCTCGTGGTCAATACGACAAATACCACGGGGATCGAGTGTGATCCTGACTGGTCCCAGTTGAACACCACGAGCAAGCGTTGGAAGAACCTGTCCGCGTCTCCAGGACACTACTTCTGAGAGGTAGCACCAGGAATACCTGCGGGTGAAGGGTAAAGCACGAAGATAAAGGGCCGTGGCCATGACTTGAACTGCTTCCAAGAAAGGAGAGCCCCCGTAGAGCCTTATGATCATGAAGATGACTTCATTCGGTAGAGTCTGAAGCCGGCCGAAGCCAAACTGCGCGGCCGTCTCGAGAAAGGCGTCGACAGAAATGTCCTGGGGAAAGCGGATCATGTAGTGACGATTGAAAGGTGCCTTATCGAATCCACGGAAAGTCATTGCCGTAGCGAGACGATTGCGTCTGTGGTGCAAGATTCCACGGGTTGGAGAGCTGGATCCGAAGAATAGATAGTAGCAGAGAAAGTGCATGAGGATTGCACCAGGGGGAAAACTCTTATCAAGTCCCATGCTGCAGAAGCAGAGACCATCGCCTTGAAAGATGATTTCGCCCTGGTGAAGTCTAAGATGCGTCGAAACCAACTTGTAGGGTCCTTGAGGAAAGGCCTTGGAGTATACTGTCGTCATGCTTGTCAGTCAAGGCACGTAGAACGTATGCCCTTTGGACTCACAGAGCATGCAGTTTGATCCTTGTGTTAATTCCTTGTTACAGATGCCACAGAACATGTTGATATGAAGGTGATGCGCGTCAAAGGGCTGTTGTTCCGCCGAAGATCTGGCAGCGGGACTCTATACCCCGGCTGCTTCTCTCGTTAGGTCGGGCTGAAGACTGTGTCGGAACGGGATCAATGGGTGCCAACTCATTGTGAAAGACTCGGGATATGAAGATGATGAGAGATGGGAGTAGAGCCAACCTGAGCTGAAGAGGGAGTCATTGATCACATGAGCGAAGCTCCTTCTTTGACCTCGTTCTTCGAGATTATTTGTGTCGGGGTACGGCAGTCGCTCCTGCAATCAGGCCCGGCGCTTCAGTACAACTGCATTAGAATACCCCCTTCTAAAGGTAGTTTATAAAGCGAACCAAAAAGAATAAGATTGTCTATAAAAATTGCCTTAAATCTGACTATATAGAGATGTATTTTTATGAATATCCCCCTGAAACCTGAGAGTTTAGACCTGTATTGTCTACTAATCCACGTCCTCAGCAACACAATTGGAGTCATTGACTGAAAGAATATTGGGCCCGGAACTGGTCTTTAGACGTGTATGCCGTTGACCTAGCTTGGGGTAATGCATAGGTGTATCATGAAAGCGGTTCTGTTGAACAACTACAGCCTTAGGGTTCTTGTAAGGGAAAGGAGAACATGGAACTTGGAGAATGAGACGACAGAGGCAAGGCAAGGTATCCGGAGAGAAGGAGGAAAAATGAGAACAATTCTGTAAACCGCATGCTTCTTAATTGGGACTTTATTCGTCTCTATGCCTAGGTCAAAATCGATCCCCTGTAGGTCGACCCCTATCTGGGTCGACGCGATGGCACTGGGCTAAACGCAGCCTGTACGCCGTCACACAAGGATTTGAGGCTGCTGCTCAACATCCACGGGAGACCTAGAAGTAACTCATTGCCTGCTGGGGGCATCTGTGGGAACGGATGGGAAGTAACCGGGCTTTGACATTCGTTCCCGTTGGATTTTTGCCGCTTCGGCTTGTCGCTTCTTCATCAGCCTTTGTTGGTAAAACGAGCTGTAATTGTTAGAGAGCGTCAATCATGGAGGAGCAGGAAGACGGGCCATACCTCTTCAGCTCAAACACCCGGGGCTCTTCGGGTTCAGGCGTTGGTTTGTCCTCTTCTTTGTCCTGCATATCATCAGTCTGGTGCAGACATGGCCAGAGTCGAAGAAAACACACCTTGGTGTCATCGTCCTTTTCCTTCTCATCCTTGTCCTTATCCTTGTCCTTATCCTCATCTTTACCCTTCTTCTTATCCTTACCCTTCTTGTCCTTCTCTTCCTTCTCCTTCTTCTTGCGCTGCTTCTCCTCGTACTCCTTCTTAACCCTCTCCTTTTCCTCCTCCAACTCCTTCTCACGCTTGGCCTTCTCAGCCTCCTCGTCAACCTTGGGCGTGCAAAAGTAGCGGTCCTTGAGATGGACGGGACAGACAAAGAAAAAGTCCTACGCGGGCGACTGCATAAGCCTCATTTGTTCCCATCATTCCGCTTCTACTCTTTACCTTTTGGTCTGGCGTGATTAGCACCGACGTGCTGGACTTGTAGCAAATGTCGCAGGCTTTGGCTGCCGTGTCGGCGACCTTGCGGTGTGTGTAGAGATTGGGGAATTGGGTCGTCATGATGATATATCGCTTTGCATAGAGGAAACGGAAACAACCTAGGTACTCTTTGAAACACACAAATGATGGACCCTTTCACCGACAGATACGTTCACCTTGACCAGTGAATTGATGCCCGTCGCGGGGAAGCCCCTGACGTCAGGCGCTGAAAGCCGCAGCTAACCCCCTGAAATCACCTGCAAGCCACCAAAGTTATAGGGGGCCTCAGGTTAAGCGCCGGACGAAACCTGACTAATAAGCGCCCAGCGTCATGAATGGATTGGATTGGATCGTTATCTTATCGCACTCTTTTGGAAATTGACCATGACGATGCGCCCGTCCTTTCACCACCAACAAACCTGCAACAATTCCTTTCACCCACATCAACATCCAATCTTACCAAAAAAGCTGTGTTTTTGATCACAGCGTAGGCGATTGGAGTAGTCATGGGTGTTTCGCTGGATACAGAGAAGCTGGGCTCCCTCTTTCAGGCCCGGCCGGACATTCTTCAAGGCATTCAGAGGGCAGCAGGTAAACAAATACCCCTGAGCAGGCTGTGACAACATTGTTTACTAACTTTTGTCGCCAGATTCTCCAGGACGAATCGCTCTGTTCAACGAAATCGCGAACCATGTCTACGATCAACTTCAGGGAAGTTGCGAACCCGCGCACAAGAAGAGAAGAGTCGATGTTCAGCAGACCAACGGGACCGCGAATGGAACAAAGGCCAGCGTGAAGCCAGAGACCAACGCCGCGGATGAGCCCGTGCTTCTGGAGATCAAGGAGATTTCGGTTTCGGTGCCACAGAGAAAAAAGTTTGAGCTGTGCTTTACGGCGAATCACTTCTACGCTCGCGCTCCTGGCACGACGGCTCCAATTCCGGCCATAACACATGCATGGTCCGACATTGGTGCGTGATTGATGGCTTTTCAGTCTGGTTTCTGCTAACACGAGGTAGAATACGCCTTTTACCTTCCCGTGCCTGAGAAGGCCCAAGTTCAGCACAACTACGTCCTGTTCCCTAGAGGAACTTGCCTCCCTTCCAAGACCAACCCTCCCACGATAGAGCCCCTCGTCTTCACGGTACCTGCAACATCCCCGAAGCAGGGAACCATCGGAGGCCCCGAGGCTGGAGCCGCAGCAGCTGTGTCGGACAATTACAAGTCCCTCTTTCACTGGGCTTTTGGACGGTACCTCAAGCCTGCAGGCAACAATGTCGACATCACTTCTGCCGACCCGAACAAGTTCCAGAGCATGGTTCGACAGCCACATCGACCAAACGAAAAGGCCGTGCATGTCAAGGCCTTTAGAGGCTCCAAGGATGGATACCTCTTCTTCCTCGAGAACGGTATTTTCTGGGGCTTCAAAAAGCCTCTCATGTTTATTCCGCTGAACCGTATTGCGGCGACCAGCTACACAAACATTCTGCAGAGGACCTTTAACATCGTCACAGAAGTCTTTGCAAGCGAAGGCGACGCGACCGAGGAGCTCGAGTTCTCCATGCTGGACCAGGAGGATTATGGTGGTATCGACGAGTACATCAAGCGAAACCGCCTGCAGGATCGCAGCATGGCCGAGCAGCGAAAGGCGAAGCTGGAGTTGGCTGAGAACCGAGGACCTAAGAAGAACGCCGAGGAGAATGGTGCAGCTGCAGAAGGAGAAGCTGGACAGGAGAACATGTCTGAGCTTCAAAAGGCGCAACTTGAGGCTGAGCAGGAGCTGCAGGATGAAGAGGATGAGGATGAGGAGGACTATGATCCTGGTAGTGATGCTGACAGTGATGGGTCGGGAGATTCAAGTGATGACGACGATGATGATGACGAAGATGATGAGGAGGATGAGGAAGAAGATGGTGAAGGAGAAGGAGAGGAAGAAGAAGAGGTAGCTGAAGAGGAGGAGGAACCACAGCCTGAGGTCGTCGCACCACCACCTGCGAAGGCCGCACCACAAGTTCCTGTGAAAACAGGCTGGGCAGCCCTTAGAAGCGTCCCTCGAGCTACCGAGAGTATGGACCTAGACGAGGAGAAGTTTGACGTTGTCTAGAGTAGGAGTAGGAGTTGTACAGTACAGTATCACCAGCATGATGGTATCATAACGGAACAAGACAAAATCCACCCAAACAGTGCAATCCTCCATTTCTGTTTCAATCTAGCATTGCTATAATGCCTTTACTTCTGCCAGCAACGCACCTCGGTACGACCACTTCGGTGGTAATCTGCAAGCGGAACGCCGCACTAATGACGTTAGTGTTGTGTATGTGAAAGAATATCTTTGACTTACATTGGCACAGCGATGGTGTACATCCTTGAGTGACGAGATGCAATAAGGGATACATCCCAAGCAACTTACGAAACAAACCAACGCCGCAGCGGCACTACAACGGTCAACATCCATCTTTCTCACATGTTCACAAAGAAACTCACTGTGTAAAGCCACCCGCTTCAGCCGTAGTGACTGTAAAGTCCCTCACACCACAGCTCGGACACACGACCGGCGCACTCTGACTCTGCAGACTCTGGAGAGGAACACTGTTGAGGTTCTGCTGCGGCGGCTGGCCATGAGACTGAGGCGGTTGACCCTGAGACTGCGGTGGAAAGTCATTCGGGTTGTGGAAATGGGCCGGAGGAGGAGAACCCGGGGTTTGTAAGAGGTGGCTGGGCGAGAGGGGAGGAAAAGTCTCTGTTGTTGTAGGTCGGCGGTTGATCTTGGTTTACCTCGAGGGCGGGGTGGTGATCGTTCTGAGGGGGAGCTTTGAAGAGTTAGTGATGCTGCTGCATAGTTTAATGGATAACATACTTGGCTTCTCCATTGTGGACGATTGTTGATTGTGTTTGATGCTTGAGACTTCCAAGTTTGGTCTTTTGGAGCGCCAGATTTTAAAGAAACAACAGCCAAGAAGAAATATGAAGTCACAGGAAGGAGGCGATGCGATGATGAAACGGGAGACCGAGCCTGGCAGTATGCCCTACCAAGTCTGCCTTGACACCATGACCCGTCAGATATTCACTTGTCTAGTTGTAATACAAGGTCTGTTTTTAGAAGTTTTGCCTGACCACCAAAGTCATTGGTTTGGGAGTTTATTGGGCAGTGGCGAGAGTGGGTGGTGAGAAGGAGCCGGCGGTGTCAAAACATCAGAGCTACTACGTCTTACACGGCATTTTCTAGACTGCGCCTCCAAGGATCAACGGTCATGAGCAGGGCTATAGGATCCTGCGTCATGTTAGGCAACGGGTCATCCAGTCAAAGAGAAAAACCTGGTAATATCGCATGAAGTAGATCAACATGGATTTGAAGTTGGAAGTTGGATGTGAGTGTGTTGGCTTGAGATGTGGCTGTGGGGGTGGCTGTGGCTGGTGATCTGCGTTGTGGCGATAACTGGACGAGGGGATGAGTTCTCTTGTTCAAGATTCTGGTGTCCCTGATGGTTTGGATAAGGCCTTGACAGCTGTGAGCTGAGTGGCTGCGCATTCTAGGCATTCACAAACCTCCACTGAATCCTCCATGAGATGACTTCACCACCTTCCCGTCATCTTATCACCAAGCTCTTATCTTATCACCCCATCACCGGACATTTCCCGCTCACCGCCCACACGTGACCCTCAACTCCAAAGGTTTCAATCCACCATCGCATCGGCATCACGACGACGAGCGGCACCTCAATCCCCCGAGTCCCGACTCCCCACGCCGTCAATTGGATCTCGAAAGGATACATACTGAGTAATCATGTCGGGCCGTCATAAGGCTATCCGCCTTCCCCCCCTCAAGACCCTACGCGTCAAGGATCCTAAGCGCAGCGTCGAGAACCCTTGTATCGCCATCATGTCAAGCGTCCTCGGTACGTTTATCCCCCCTCCCTCTACTCCCAATATACTAACGAAAGACAAGCATGCTGGGCTTCTGCCGGATACAACGCCACAGGCTGCGCCGCCATCGAGACACAGCTCCGAAAGTGCATGGACGGTCCCGCTCCTCCTCCCGCTCCCGCAAACACCATCAACTACCACCTCTCACGAATGCAAAAGCACCTGACGGGGCCGAGGAAGCAAAAGTAGTGAGGGAATTTGGTAGAAGGGATATGCATTTTGGGCGTTGGTAGAGAGCGTCTGCTTGGGATGGAATTGTACAACATTTACCCCCTTCATGATGGGCAACGAAAAATAAGAACAAGAGGTGGATGATGTACATTTAGTAACTGTACAATACAAACATGTTTAACATGTCAACAATGGATGTTACGAGTATTTGCTCTCTGTAATGCTGATCTTTGTTACATCTGATCTTATGAAGCTTCGGTTGGCATCATGTTTACCATCATCACGGTATCACGGCATCACATCACAAATCACACGCACAATTCATTCAAAGCGCTTGCATTTCACTACTCCTCACTCTGCAAGACACCCACGCTCCCATCCACTGCTCTATCCCATCCCATCCCATCATCAGCGCACGCACACCCAAACCCAAATCTCCCCCATCATCTACACCTCTCGAGGCGCACAGAGGGTGTTTCCACATCAAAGACTAAAAAAGAAAAGGAAGGAACCCAGAAGAGACAAATAAAAGAGAAGGGTTGAAATAAATGTCAAAGAACGAAAAAGAAAAAAGACAAAACGCCCCCGTTCTTAGAAACAGCGCCGGACCCCATGAAGTGACTGATAAGGTTGATGAATGATGTTGTAATCCCAAGGACAAAAGAACAAATGCTCCGTGGGGAAAGTGTCAAGACGGCTTTCCCTAGAATCAGGGAATGGTAGATCTTGGAGCGTGAGGCAAAGTGAAAGCCTTCCTTCACGCTTCGCATGTCTATGCAAAAGTAGCCGTCAAAACTCAAGAGGCATTCAGCCTAGACTCAAGAAAACGTGCGACCATGTACGTCGCTAAAGAGCGGCTCCGGTAGGCGTTGCGGTGCCACATTACAAGATATGTATGTGACCTGATAAGAGATGCTCCGTGTCGAGTGGCGTGCCGTGTCTATATGGTTGATGCCTTGTCCTCCTTGCCATGTCAGACGCCCCTGGTCATTGGTCGTCATCCATGCCTTAAACATCATGATCCGAACAAAATAAATACGAGGTTTTCCGTGCGCCGAAAATGCGGTAACGATCCGTGGGTATCCCAAGCACAATGCACCATGTCTACCTCCTCTCTGGGTGGGTGTCGATCTGGTTTGGGTGTGCGCGCTGAATAGGTAGGTAGGTGTCTAGGAAGTGTCGCCGACGCAGAAGAGCTCTATCTCTCCAACGCCTCCAGCGTACATGTTCCTGACTCCCTCGCGCCACTCCATAAAGGCGATCTGGATATCGTCATCACCTTCGATAGCCACGAAATCGCCATCTTCATCGCGATACCGCAGCTTGAGTAGGCCCTTGCTGATGCTGCTGCTGGTGAATCGCGCCAGCTTGGCGTCGATTCGGTCAACTAGAGACTGGTAGGTGATGTTGAAGGCCACGACGAGTGTCACGTAGTTTCCAGACTCAGTGTTGACCCGAACCTTGAGCTGTGTCGGCAGAGGCAACTCGGGACTAGCCAGAGGGTTTGTCGGTGGGGGAAGAGTAGCTGTGCCGAGGGCCGGCGAGACAGTTCGAGAATTTGCGGTGGCGGCATCAACACGCAGAGGGTTACCGGCAGCGGGAGTCCCTTGTCGTGAGTACACTGGCTGCGTGGGGAACTGAGCCATGCTGCCGCCAAGACTTCCCGTGTGCTGGTGCATCCGTTCCCGTTGAGCTCCGGGGCTGTTCGTTTGAGCTCGGATAGGCATCTCGTTTCTGGGCGAGCCGGTCTGGGTTCTGGGAATGTTAGGATCATGGCCCGGGTGCAAGTGCTGCGGGATCCCGGGCACAGCCGGGATGTTGCCTTGGCTGGGTTGTCGGGTCCTGGGCATTCCGGGTCCGTTGATGTCAGGAGTGCTGTAAGAGCGGTTCCTCTGCTGCGCAGCAGCCTGGCTGTTCGAGGCCATTGCAGGAAGCGAAGGACCACGAGGATTGCGGCCATGAGGGTTTGGCGAAGGACCGTCACGAGAGGGAACACGTGGCATGGCAGGAGCGGTATATCGGTTGCTATCCTCCCACGGGGGTTGAGGCGTTCCAGTCTTGGGGAAGCCATAATGAGGCGTGGTAAACATGCCGCTCGCTGTACTTGTGCGAGATGATGCTGGCGACTCGGCCACTGGTGAGAAGTAACTGTCGCCGCCCCAAGCACCAGGCGAAGGTGCACCGCTTCCCTGGGTTTGAAGGCTGAGCGGAGCAGGTGGTACAGGCAGAGGGAACCGAGGTGGAGGTGCTCTCACCATACCCGCAAGAGATCCGGAGCTCTCTCCTGTGCCTGCGCGAGCACGCAAGTTGCTGCTCGAGGCAGTTCGAGGCATGTGACCCATGGGGTGCGAGGGCATCGGGAGGCCGGCTGGTGCTGTGGCTGGGCCGTAATCGTCGTCGTCATCATCATCCTGTTGCAGATATGGGTTCTCGAGGCCACCGGCCTGATCTCTGGTCCAGGCAAAGTCGGCAGTAGCTGAGTCGGAGTTTGTCGAGGCGCGGGGAGCATTATTCTTCCTCTGGCTTTCAAGAGCCACCACCCACTTCTTAAGCGTCTCCTCATTCAGGAATTTGATGGTGAAGTTCTCGACACCAGGGTCTCCCTTCCACCAGATCTGCACGCTGTGATTGCCTGATCCGAGTTAGTAGTGCGCGAAGACGAAACAAGGCAAGACAACTCACCTGGCTTCGAGAAGGACACGACATCAGTCACGTTAGTCATGAAAATTCTGCCCTTGAGCTGAAGCTTGGCGTTCTTGTTCCGGACCTTGGGCCCTGATGATCTCGACTTGTCCTTCTTGTCCTTGCTCTTGTTTGGTGAGATTTCCTTGCAGCACAGGAGGATACACTCAAAGAGATAAATCTCGTACTAGTAGCACAGTTAGTAGTGATCAAGAACAGCTGTATGAAACACTTACGTCCTTCTCCTGGTCGGTCTTGCCAGTAATGACACCGTATACGCCGTGTAGGAGAAGACTGCCAAACTGTTCCACCTTATGACTCTTCCAATCTTCCACTCGGTTGGTCAGATCCTCCAGAGCCTCATCCAGGAGGTCCCGGTTGACGGCATCGTTGGCCTTGTGCAGGACTCGTTCGGCCGCCTCACAACCATTAACCAAGTCGGCCTTGGTTTCCTCGTCCTCAGTCTTCTTGTTCAAATCCTGAGTTGTGTCAGTAAAGTTGTTGGAGCCAAGCGATTTGTGGAACCCACCTTGAGCAACAGAGGATATTTCACCAGTCGTTGCATGGGCTTTAGCAAGAAACCGTCCAATGTGTTAAAGTCGGTCGCCACGGGGTGTTCGGATTGTTGAATCTTGTCAAAGACCTGGTTGGCGATCTGGGCAGCCTTGCGCTGGTTCGCGATGAAGGGTTGGTAGATATCAAAGGCATCCTCGTGCAGAACAAAGGGAGATCCCCATCGTTGGTTGGCAACAGGCATCGAATTCGTGGTTTCCACACGGATCAGGAAGCGGCGCTGGAAATCGAGAATGGCATTGATGTTGAGAAAGATTTGGTGAAGAATGTCTCCAGGAATCGCGCCCTGCTGTTCCAACGTCTTTTTGAGATCGTGCAGGTTTTCGAGATCTTGAACGTATTTTCGCTCCGTGTCGACCAACTCTCGGATAATGTGATCTCGGTAGCTCATCTGCGATCCGGGAGCGGGACCGCCAGTAATCTCGTCTTCGGGGTAGGGCTGAACTTGAAGGAGAGTGCCGCGCTTTTCGGCACAATCGAGAACATAATTAACGACTTGGGTTACCTGGAAAGAGTTAACAGAGCTCTAGGCGCAGATACTGAGCCGAATGAAAGCCCAGCTGTCGCTCACCCACCTTGACAAAACCACTAGTATCATTACCCATCAAGTCAGTAATCACAAAGCTATGGGACGAAGGAATCTGCAGCTCCTTCATGCAAGCCTGGACGAATTTGAAGATGGCGATCTTGGACTTCTTAGCCTCATTAGCGCTAGAGTCCTCGACCTTGAGCTCCTCCTCAGGTTGCAAGGCATTGTAGATGAGGAGGAGAGGGTATCCTGTTCGGAAGAGGTTCCATAGCGGATCGACAGGATCGTTGGGATCGAGGGTCTCGAGATAGGGGTCGAAGCCGGGAACTTGCGCTAGGCGCTGCTTGAGCGAGATGCAGATCTGGTAGAGGGATCGGGAGGCATCGGCCTTTTGGTTGATAATGTTGGCGGTCGCGAGGACGGGGCCGCCATTCTGGGGGGTGACAGTGGCGGCGCTCGCGAGGGAGCTTAGAGAAGCCGAGGAGCCGGCAAAGGCTGTCGAGCCAGAGAGTTGGCTGGCGCGCGGCGCATGGTTCATGCTGTTCTGTGGTAGACCACCGAATCCGTTCGAGTTGGGGAAGACCGGAGTGGTGTTTGTTCGGAGCAGCGGGGCATGGGCCATAGCCTTCTACTCCATCCGTCGAGCGTGTGAGGCGACGATGATGCGGGCAGAGGGCGACAACAGGGAGGATGAAGCGGGAGGAAGTTGTCGAGGGAGCCGAGGGGGAGCGCGAACGAGGGGTTGCGGATGGCTTGACGAGAATGTCTGGAGATCTCCCTTGGCGTCGACTCAGGAACGTTTCAAAGAGGCGTCCGACGTCATTCGGCGGTGAATCGAAGCGGGAGATGTGTAGTCTGGCAGCGAGTCACGAGCGGGGTGAAGGTTCTGCTGCTTGTCGATGCGTCGGGAAGGTTGGGTACGAGCGACGACGGGATGTTGGGAGTCTATCGCCGTCTGTCTGTGTCTTTGTCCTGGGCTCTGCTGCTGACGGGCGGCTTCGGCGATGGCTGGTCGGGGAAGAGGAGGAGGTCTCGGGTCAGGCGGTGGAGCGATCGAAGGGGGTGAGAAGGTGGATGATCGACGATGCGGTGCAGTTACGGTGCGAGCGAGGTTGAGAAGGATCTGGCAGACGGGACCAGGGAGTCGGGAAGTGTAGTGTGTTTGACTGTGGGAAGAATCGAATCGTCCAGGTCTAGCCGCGTTGCTCCAAGGTGACAAGGCTGGGCGCAGGCGTCGAGGTTGTTGGGCGACAGTCGTTTAAAGGAGGAGCAGAGCAAGCAATAGATTCGCAAGGTAAGGTCAGGTAGGGGAGTGGGAGGGAGGCGGAGGCGGAGGCGGGCGCGGGCGGGCGGTTGGCGGTTGCAATTTAGCGGTTGGCGGCGGGGGGGGATCCTGCCCGAGAGGCTGGCGCAGGAGCCAGTGGAGGGCCTCTGTCTAGGTGATACTGGACCTCTGGGGCTTCTTTATTAGGCGCTGGCGATGAGAGATGTGCTCTGGTTGGGTGTAGAGAGTGGATGATGCTAAATCCGTCTCTGCGTGAGAAGAAAGAATGCAGCAGATGACACTTTTCGTTGGTGATGGTTGATACAAAGAGAGAAGCATACAGAGAGACAGACAAAAGACTCACTCACACCTTTTTCCTCTGTACCGTACCGTACCGTACCGTACCGTACCGTCCTGATGGATGGATTTGGAGGGGAAAAGGGGATCAGACTCCGTACTGTGCGACACGGATCTGAGTCGACACGGTACCACAAGGCGTAACCTTGGTGTATGTGGTCCGTGCGATGAGTCCGAGGGACGTGCATTTCTTTCCTTTTCCTGTTAAGTTTCTTTGGGCATTGAACCCGGCCGGGCATGGCACTCCCGCGTCGCAGGTACGTACCTTTTCTCTTGTGAGAGAGTCCATCTCTCTCTGAGTCCCAGTCTCTGTTTCAAATTAGCCCGAGCCTTCGCCATCCCCAAATGGACTAACGTTAACATTGGATCCTGGAATCACTCCCCGTCGTTCCCGGTGGATCCCCGTTGAATGGGACATTGGATGTACCGGTTGTCGTGATGACTTGCTCATGACGAGGAGTTTCTTATCATGGACTCATAAGCTATAACACTTGAATCATGATAGACTCTCACCAGTAAAGTCCTTTAAAAACTCTCTTTTACAATTATACCGGTGCAAACTCATGATTCAACGCGGGAAACAGTCACTGGTCAAGGACTTCCTCATCCATGCTCGTCGCGATTCAGGGATCTACAGGGGTGCTCAAGGCCAAAGCCGACGACACAAGAGACCGGTCGCTCGTGCTTTAATGGCTTGCATCAAGCCGGGAGGGGGGATGAGTTTCAACATTAACGGGCGGGCGGATGAAAAGGGTACATTTTGTTTCCTTTTTCCTCTTCTGATGTTCGTTCCCACTCGTTTGAGACGACTGATACGTCACCTGAACTTTGTCTGTTCTTTTATGCTTGGCTTTCTAATAGTTGCTCAATAAACCACTGAGCCGTCTTTACGGGGAGCAACAAAACAACAGCCGGTCGATACGGCTGGCGGGTCTCTGACCTTGAGCCCGTCCGGCGAGGCGCTTGCACACCGTCCTCTATCCGCTGCCACAACGGAGCACCCATCACAAGGATACAGAGGGGTTCTTGAAAGAGCACCGACAAAGTTGACGCCCAAGGAGGGGAAAAAAAGGACGAGGGGAGGGGGGACCCTTGACACGGATAGCCCCTGAATCCGTCGGAGCGGGTGGTGTGGTTCTTGTTTCGATGACCGTCGATTCGTTCCTTTTTGGACCCTCCCCATCCCACCCAGGACGAGACGTTCCAGAAGGGCGCGCATGAATGTGCAGCGCAAAGACGGACATGGGAAAAACAAGCATCTGGCGGGGATAGAGAGAGATTTTATGGGCAAAGAGGAAGGCTGCATGAGAGGTTGCATGAGGAGAATGGCTTGACAGGTCGCGAGACTGGACTTTGACAGGCTCCCAGCAAGAGGCTCTCAGTGCAAGCTGCGTTTCTTCAAGTCTACAACCATGCGAGGACCTCTCGTCTGAGCTCAATATCCCGTCCAACCCTGCGCTCATCGTGTCGTCGTGGCGGCTAACGCCCCTCCACGCTGCGAACGGAGCGCCCAATCATCAACGCCCAGGCCATATCAGATGGGTTGATGGAAGATGTGGCTTTTTTTTTTCTTCCTCAGCCCAGAATTCACCTCAGATCGTCGTTTGAATAAACGCACCTTCCCGGTATGTACGCTCTTATCTCAATCCTCAGCCTTCCTTCTTGTGTGACCGCGGAAATGGGGGAAAAAAGACCCCTTTGATGGGTTACCAGCACGTTGAAGGCCACTACGACACGAATAGCCTAGTCCTCAATCAAGCCTCTTCTCCAAAGCATCCCGGCGATCCAATCTCCTGCTAGCTCTCCCCCTCCCCTGACATCATCTCTCGAGAGCTCAATCTCCAAAGGCTCAGGGGGGTAGGGGAGGCGCTCACTAGCCCCCCCAGAGAAGGTTTCATGGAACCTTCGATTGCAGCGACCCGGCTCTTTGCCTTGGGCTTGTTGGGTCTTGTCTCTGTGATGGAAATTGCTCCATCCCGTTCCTTCGGGGCTAGATACCGCAGAGGTTACAACGGGAGGAGAGCATCCTTGTGTTGTAAATGCACTCTGAAACACCCGGTTCCATGCACAGGCCGCATCAAATCGCACAAGGTTTGTGAATCGCCGTCTTCAAGACATGGACTTTTCATGAAAGCTGAACAAAAGAAGAACGCATTACTGTCATGTTGGTAAGAAAGAGAGAAAGGCCCGTCCCGGGTGCCGAGTGATCGACCTCTTTCAACCCCCTTTGAGAAGGCCTCAAGCTGAAACACGCATACAAAAGAAAAAACGCAACTCTGGACGAAAAAGAAATGCCGCGTGCGTTGAATGCCTCGGCCGCAGGCTTCTTCCTTTCACACGCATCGATGATCTTCAATCCCAGTTCTCCGCTTCCCATCCATCGCTTCGGGGAATTACCCGCAGTACTAGGCCAGGCATCGTAAAGGATCCGCAGCGTCTCCTCAATGCTTGTCAATGCTTGGGAAGCGAAGTGCTGGACCTGACCTCAAGCAGGGGGGGACCTTCAAATCTCCTGCGTCGTATCGGCCATCGCCCGTCATGCTGTGCAACTCTCGACTCTTTGAGCTCGATAAGCAGCCTGCCTACAGCTCGTATTCTTGCCGCGCTGCAGCTCTGACGACGTATCATTCAGCCTTTGGAGTCAAAAATCGAGGAACATTTACTAATGTCATGGTTTTGGCTCGACGGGGCGTCGATCGTGAGACAAGGTGCCATCCCAACTCCGGCAGACGGGCGACCCAGAGACGCGGCATGGGCGCAGAGCAGACCTTGATTGGGAAATGCTTCCGTTCGGCAAACTAATTAAACCCTTGGGTCGAGGACGCCGCTGGCTTTTCCTTGGTGTCGGAGATGCGCATCCACACTTTTGGTGGCCCATCGCATCGCTCTCCCAGCCTTATGGGTTTCACGTTACGTACTTGCGGGCGCATTTCCAGTCAAACCGGAGGCCAGTAGTCATTGCCGAGGGAATGTTGGTTCATGGATGTGTCAATTTATTGTGTTTAGGTGGTTATTGATGGTCAATGGGGGGATCGTCTGAAGATCAGCTCCGCGTGGTTGATTCAGACGATTCGGACCAAAGCTGTCTCAACTGCTCGAACAAAGCCTGAGTCAAGACTCACGGGCGACAACTCGGCCGAGTGCCGCCATGACTTGGTACCTTACATATTGAAGTGCCGTCATCATTAAGGAGTCTTCCTGTCTTCGCCTAACACCTTGACCACATGCCAACGATAAGAGTGGCCGGTTAGGCATAATTGAGAAAGATCGGTGAGCCCCAATCGTTCCATCCCAGCTCATATATCCTGCCATTTCATAGATAGTCGTCACATGGCCATTGGCAATTCTTCATGGCGTATACTCGGCATAATGCGACTGGCATCCTGCCAACCGACCCATGAAAACAAGACATCCCATCAACGAATATGTCACAGCTCTCTGAACTGTTCCTTGAACACGTTTTCCCAGAAAGCCGGGACCTTTCCAAAACACAGGATAGTTATCATGTGACCAAGCAACGACCATGATGGAAAACAGCATCCCCACGGTTCCTGTGACAGTGTCCTTCTTGTCGTTAAGCAAGCTCAATATGTTGCGAAAGAAGATCTCCTTGTCGCCGTCTGCTGGCTCTGTCCATTCTCGAACAACAAGGTCCATGTCCTTGCCTGCTTTGCCTTGTTCTGTATTGTCTGCGCGCATATACCGGTGAACTGTATACCGGGGTATCGTGATGATACCGTCGTCCTTTGTGAAAACAGCTGTGCGATCACCCAGTGTCACAAGCGCATAGCCTTCCACGACTTGCAGATACTCGGTGTGTGTTTCATGCCAGTGCAGACCGGTGCCGGGGATGTCATCGCCCGTCCGGAAGACGATTGTGACGACTGTTGAAGTGGATGATCTGGGGCCAAAGTCGATACCCCCAAATGGGATGAAGATGTTGTCCCAATCACGTGTGGTTGTGCGAGCCATGTTGGGTGGGTGGGTATCGTGTGAAGACGTTGGAGGTTTAGGCGAATGAGCAAGATCAGTTCGCTTTCCTTTTAAATGCAAGCATATCAGTCGATAACTGATCAAGGTTATGAATGCGGCTTTAAGTACATATCCTCCAGCCAAGCCTCCCGTCTTATTCCTTCAGCTTTGGTTGCTTCTCGGCGACTTTTATCGTGTCGCGGGGTCCATTATCCCGATTTCCGTGTCCGTGTCTTACTGGCACAGCAAAAACCGAGTGCGAACGGAGACAACGAGTACCAGGATGGTCTGGAATAGACATGCTCTTTTTACACTTGACAAATGTTTATTAATGGTGAAATGATGATCATTGGCCCTCGACCCAAGTGAGATTCAACCCACGGTGCCCACTTCGTGTATATGTGCCAATTGTTAGTGTTGATCTCGTGCATGATGCTCCAGCAGTATTCTTCAGGAGGGATGAGCAAATATCACCTACGTTAGGATCGAAGCTCAAGGCATACCATCCTGAAACTTGAATTCTTTACATAAATTGCAGTGATTGACGTGCCTACCTACCGCAAAGCCGCGACATGGTGTATGGGTGGTCTAGGGTATGCTGCCTCGAGTGAGCCACACCCGAACCCTCACTTTGGGGATCAATTATGTCCAAAAGCTCCTAAATAAGTGAAGATATTTAATAATTGATCATTTCCCATGCTCAAAAGACATGGTGAGCATCTAGTATATTTTTCCATTTACAGAGCGGCGTGGTGTTGTTCTTACCCTTCCTGGTCGCCGCATATGCGAATTGACATCCACGACCAGGAGGTATGTGAAGATGAGGGGCTTGCTGCTTTAACAGCACCCCTGGAACCAAATCATGTGAGACCTCGTGGCAAAGCGGGCTCAGATTTATTGCATTCCCTGTAGCCTAGGATACCAAAGTTTATCACATCGTACTCATCAGCAGTTTTCGATACCGAGTGCTTCTGCAGCCTTGACTTGATGGTAAAAAAAATGAAGGGACACTCACTCCGAAAATGAGGCAGTCTCTTGTCGAACTTGCGTTGGCTTGCTTGAAGTTAACCTTCTGGAAGCAAAGCAACAGAGAAATCTTGCTGCTTCTGCCAAGATGAACACCTCAGTTCTGGAGAGATCCCGCTTGATTAACAGGTCTGATAGGGCATGATAAGTCTTACAATGTGGACGCCTCCCACGACTATATGTCCAGTACCAAGTACTATGCGAACTAGTACTATGCGAACTTCCATTACTAGGATGATAACTAAAGAGCTATTAATCTTCACTCTGGACCGCTTCATCTCGAATCTAAAAGGTTTATCTGTTGCTATTTAGCGAGATCTCATGGGCGTTTTTCCTACGTTGCGGTGTGCGGTATTGGGCTTTAATCCCGTAATTTATTAATAACTATGTCTTTCGCTATTGGGGCTAATAGCTTCTTTTTATAACGTCTAGTGTTTTCTAAGGGAATAAACCAGGCGTACTAGGTTTAATATTAGCAGAGAGTCTTAGTATAATTATATAAAGAGGTAATTATATCTTAATAATAGGTTAAGAAAGTCTTAAAAATAATTAAAGTCTATTAATAGCTAAAGAATTAAGGTTTTATTTAAGGTATAATAAGTATTATATATATATAGGGAGGTTTTTATATAGCTTATATTTAGAATTATAAGGCTTATATTTAATATTATAAGGCTTATATTTTAAAAAATAAATAAAATTATAATTAATATAAAAAAAAGAGTTTTTATAAAGGGGTTTTTTATATATATAATAGGGGATAGTTTAGGCTATAACACTTAATTAATAAGGTATTTTTTATAGTATTAAAGTATATAGGGGAACCTTAGGCGCTAAGGCATTTTATATAATACTA